>CANYLF010497087.1:0-12595 GCA_948193215.1 Bocquillonia castaneifolia | reverse complement strand
TAAGCTCGGGAGTATATATTTGCAGCCCGTGCAAAATTTTAAATTAAACGGACATCGTTTACTATTATTTTTAATTAATAATAGTAAAAACACAAAAATTGCCAAAAATACCCTCCCGGGCTTAGAAATTGAAAAAACCGAAAATTACGGTCATTACATAACAACAATTACATTTACCCAAAAACAATTTAATAACAATGAAAAAAATAAAGAAATTAACTTACCTGAGCTGGAGGAGGCGACGACATCGCTGCCAAGTTGAAATTACTAGAGGAGGCAGCAGGAAGCACTGCTGCCGCTTCATCTTTGTCGGACAGAGGAGCTGACTGTTGCGTCTGATCGAATGGTGGCTGGTGGTTGGGGTGGTGCCATTGTCGTCGTGTTCGTCTAAATGGTGGCTGGTGTTGAGGGCGGTAGTGGTGGCTGGTCGTCTGGTGGTGGCTGCTGATGTAGAGAGAAAAGAGAGAAAGAAACTGATGGCTGTTGTTTTTAGGGTTTCGTTCTTTTCTTTTTATAGTTTGTGAGTCTGCATCGGACTTTCCAAGCACCCGTCACAGATTTAATTTCAATTTTTATTTTATCCCGGAAAAATAATTACGACTGAGTACATAAATCGGATGCAAATTTAAGTCTGAAAGACTGTCGCAAACATCACTAACCCGTCCCAGATTTTTGGCACCCAAGGGACTAAATTTGACGCGAACTTCCTGCCAAAATTTACGTCCACATCTGCAACGGTATACTTATGTCGGTCGTAAATATCATAAACCTTTACATCGAGTTGCATTTTTGCAACCGATCCGTCGCAGATATTGTCAATTTGTGATGAAAAAACTTTCCATCACATAATTCTTTCACAGATTAACTGTTTTCTTGTAGTGATTGTCTCTTTGAGTTTTAGTTTTTGTGGCTGCCATTTTTATCATCTGGTATCAGACCAGGTTCCTTTTTTTCAGCTGTTAATTCCTACTTTGAACTCCACTACAAAGTAGATGGCCACTAATAATGGTGGTATTAATCCTTCATTGCCGACATTGCCACACTTCCAGGGCAGTGGGTATGAATTCTGGAGCATGAAGATGAAAACATTATTTCTGTCCCAGGACTTGTGGGATTTTGTAGAGCAAGGCTACACTGATGCTTGAGCAACAGACAATAGAGACATTCGAAAGAAGGATGCTAATGCTTTATTCTTTATTCAATAAGCAATTGATGAGTCGATCTTTTCTCATATTTCAGCAGCCACAAAGTCGAAGGAAGCTTGGGATGCTTTGTAGAAAGTCTATCAAGGTAATGCCAAGGTAATCATTGTCAAACTTCAAACTCTTCGATGCAAATTTGAGGGCTTATTCATCAGTGACAGTAATACGTTGGAAAGCTACTTCAATAAAATGATGGAACTTATTAACCAGATAAGACGGTATGGAGAGGACTTGACAGAGCAAAAGGTTATGGAGAAGATTCTTAGAAGCCTTCCTAAGAAATAGATCATGTTGTAGCAGTTATAGAGGAGTCAAAAGATTTAAACGTGCTAACAACTGACGAATTGCTTGGTTCTCTTTATTCTCATGAAGATAGGATGAGCAGGTACAATAATGACTCACTTGAACGTGCTTTTCAAAGCAAGTTACAGCTGCCCCAACAGAAAGATAAAGCCAACTCTAGTGAAGCAAGTCATAAGGGTACCTCCAACAAAGGACGTGGTGGAAAATCCTCTCGAGGTGGAAAAGGAGTCAAAGCATACCGATCTGGTGATGAGAATCAGCATTCAAAAGGGGCCGAAAAAGGAGATAATTCAAACCTAAAGCAATGCTATTACCTTAAAAGGTATGGGCACATAGAAAAATATTATTGTCTTAAACAAAAATAAGCCAAATTTGCTGAAGAAAAAGAAGAAGATGAAACTAAAAGCATGTTCCTTGCATGTTACTTTGCTAAAGAATGTTCTTCATATGTGTGGTATGTAGACAGTGGTTGCAGTGAAGAATCAACCTGTTATGTCTATAAAGACAAGTCTAAGCTGCATTATCTTTTATTTGAGGTACCAAAAATAAATTATTTCCCTTGAGTTATGATTGTTGTAATAAATCTGCAATGAAGGTGACTGTGCATGAAGAAAATTGGCTTTGGCATCATATATATAGTCATATAAATTTCAAAAGGCCGAGTATGTTGCATGAACAAAATTTGGTGACTGGTTTACCGTTGATAAAAACAGCTGATGATGTTTATGAAAGTTGCTTAGCTGGGAAACAACACCGTAATTCTTTTCCAAAAGGGAATTCAAAGAGAGCAGGAGCACTAACTGAATTGATACATGCAGATGTGTGCGGGCCCATGCGCTCTCTTTCTCTTAATGGCAGCAGGTATTTCATTGTATTTGTTGATGATTTTGGTCGTATGACTTAGGTCTATTTTGTTAAGGAGAAGTCAGATGCCTTGCCGATCTTCAAGAAATTCAAGTTATTTGTTGAAAAGCAAAGTGGGCAGCCTATGAAAGTGTTGCGGACAGATCATGGAGGTGAATTTGTGTTAGGGGAACTTGATAAATTTTGTACTGAATTAGGAATTTAAAGACAGGTGACAGCCAGCTATACTCCACAGCAAAATGGAGTAGCTGAGCAAAGAAACAGAAGCCTTATGGAGATGGGAAAGAGCATGCTCAAAGCTAAAAATTTGCCAAAGAATTTTTGGGCAGAAGCAATCCATACAGCAGCTTATATTCTCAACCGGAGTCCCACGATAGCACTTCCTCACCAAACTCCTTTTGAAGCTTGGCATGGATGGAAACCTAAGGTAACCCATTTTAAAGTCTTTGGCTCCATTGCTTATATGCATATTTCTTCTCAAAAAAGAACAAAGCTTGATGAAAATAGTGTAAAATGCATTTTTGTTGGACATAGCATTGAGACTAAAGGCTATCGCTTGTATAATCCTTTAACCAAGAAGTTACTAATCAGTCATGATGTTGTGTTTGATGAGAAAAATTCTTGGGAATGGGAAGAAATAAATTTTTCGGGTTTTCATTTTGAAGATGGTAATCCTGAAGACAACACATTGGTTAATGATGATGCCACTACCGTGACTCAAATTTATGTACTCCACAGTCTAGCCCTCTCACCTCAATTGTTTCATCAAGCCCAACAAGTTCTGGCTCTTCTTCACCATCAGATTCCCCACGCCGGAAATCGAGGAATTTGGCAGAAATTTATGCAACTTCAGAGAGATGTCAAATTGCACAAGTGCAAGAACCAGGTTCCTTTGAAGTAGCAGTGAGATTCCATGATTGGTGTGTAGCAATGGATGAAGAAATGAAGGCTCTAGAAAAGAACCAGACATGGGAGCTGACCACTCTTTCTAACGGAGCAAAAATCGTTGGCTTGAAGTCGATTTACAAATTAAAATTCAAATCAGATGGTTTTATCCAGATGCACAAAGCAAGGATGGTTGCTTGAGGTTATATGCAGCAAGAGGGAGTTGACTTTGACCAGACGTTTGCTCCAGTAGCAAGGTTGACACTATACACACTCTTTTAGCCTTAGCAGCCCAAAAGAGATGGCACGTATCAATTTGATGTCAAGTCAGCTTTTCTTAATAGTGTTTTGAATGAAGAAGTATTTGTCCAGCAACCAAAAGGCTATAAAGTTGGAGGTCAAGAAACAAAGGTGTATCACTTAAAGAAAGCACTGTACAGCCTGAAGCAAGCTCCACGGGCCTGGTATGAAAGGAACAACATTCATTTCACTTCATGTGGATTTCAATGAAGTTCAAGTGAGCCCACTTTGTATGTCAAGAGTAAAGGAGGTGATGAATTGTTAATAGTGTGTCTTTATGTGGATGACTTGATCTATAATGATATTAGTGTTTTCTTGATTAATGAATTCAGAAAACTTATGATTTCTGAATTTGAAATGACAGACATGGAAATGATGAGTTATTTTCTTGGGTTGGAGGTGAAGCAATATGATGATGGGATTTTTTTTTCATAAGAAAAATATTTTAATGATCTTATTGAGAAGTTCAAAATGCAGGATTGCAAACCGGTGCAGACTCCCATGATTACCAACCAAAAACTCAGCTTGAATGATGAAGAAGAAAAGGTGGACAGTCAAGTTTATCGCTCATTGATTGGTAGATTACTCTACTTGACAAATAGTAGACCTGATATTGCCTTGGCCACCAGTATTCTGTCAAGGTTCATGCAAAATCCCAGCAAATTGCATTATGGTGCTGCTAAGAGAGTATTGAGATATTTGAAGGGAACCAACTCATTTGGAATTTGGTAAGGCAGGACTAATGATTTCAACTAGTATGGGTATTGTGATAGTGATTGGGCAGATTCGATTGATGGCCGACGGAGTACAACATGCTATGTTTTTGCTATTGGAAGTGGTGCTATCTCCTGGACCTCAAAGAAGCAATCTTCTATAGCACTTTCTTCCTTTGAAGCAGAATACATGGCAGCTACTTCAGCTGCGTGTCAAGCCGTGTGGTTAAGGAGAATTTTGGAAGATATGCAGTAAAATCAAGTCAAGGCAACAATAATTTATTGTGACAATATGTCAACTATTGCCATGACAAAGAATCCAATGTTCCACAGCCATACAAGGCACATAGAGACATGTCACCATTTTATTAGAGAGCTGGTACAAAAGGAAAATACCCACTTGTATCATTACGACACTAATGACCAAGTTGCTGATGTGTTCGCCAAGCCACTTGCCTTGGAGAAGTTTATTTATTTTAGAGAAATGTTAGGAGTCAAGAAATTTTTGCATTAAGGGGGCGTATGTTAGGCACTAATGCAGTAATTAGTAAGTCATTTACTTAGCTTTCTAATCAAATAATAAGCTCTTGTTGAAAGAGTCTTAGTCAATTTCTGTTCCTAATTTCTAGTTCCTCTTTTGTTGCTTAGTTGCTGTAATTTTATTGATTTGTTATTTTTCCTTTATGATTCTAGTGTGAATCTTGCATATATAAGAAAGGCTTTCCATCAATAAACATCATCCAATTCTCTACTAAATTTTTTGTCTTCTAATTGTTTATTGAATTGTCTCTTTGAGTTTTAGTTTGTGTGGCTGCCATTTTTATCACTATTTGATGGTTCAACATCAAAAACAGAATTGGGATGGGAAATAGTCAGAAATTATACATCCATGGACTTTCAAGTTTTCACAGTTTCAATTCCATAAGCACATTGACCTTATTAACAATTTAGTACAAAACATCTTTATTCTTAAGCGAAAACATTCATACATATAATTGTTTACTTGTAAAAAAACAATATTAAAATTTCTAGCCTTGTAATCATAATGATGCAGATTATATATAGAACATTGAAAAATGACAAACATACCAACTAGCAACTGGGAAACATTGCTCAATTGTGTTAGCGTTTCATTTATTTACTATGTTATAAATATTAACATAACAATAGTTAAATAATTGAGCAAGCCGGTGTATAGAGTAAATCTTATTATGCTCAATATTATTCTTACAACGAGCCATCGTATAGAGAAAATCTTTTGTTTTCTCCGATTGAGGTTTCTCTTCCTTGTTTTCTCTGCTCCTCTTGTTGGTGTCTATATCTGTAATGGAAATTGTTGCATTATCATTGTTCAGGAAAAGAGCTTTTGCTTGGAATTGTTCCATCTCCATTACATAATTCCAATTCTATAAGCTTTCTTCATTTCTTTCTTTCTTTTGTTTTTCATTCAAATTATTGGTAATCATCCATTTGTAAGATCGACAATAACAAATAAGACATGCCATTACAAATTGAAGTTTATTATCAATGAGACTGTACAGTAGGTACACTACAATTAGTAAGGATCCACATCAAAACAATCTACTTAACAATTGTAGGCTACTAACTCAAAATCACCCTATAAATAAAGTTAATTATAGACTAATCGTACTATTTTAATGTATGCACATACCACCACATCATATTACCTTTTTCAGTGACATGCCAAATAATAATTGGAAAGATTTCATCAGCTGTCACGATCCAAACCTGAGTCGGACCGGCGCTAGGGAAGAGGTAAATTATATGCCACCGAAACCCGTAGCAAGCCTAATACATAAACCATCTAATCCAAATCTTACTTTAAATTTATATCGTAAATATTAAAATCCATTTCCAAAATCAACTTAAAATGAATAAATAATGTTCACCATCAACAAATTATATAATTAACAATAAGAAATAAAAAATGTAATGAAATCATATGTCTCTTTTAATTCAATCAACGTAACTCTAACTTCTACAACTGCGGAGTAAATAGAATTAAGAATAATAAAATATATGTAATAAATAAATAACCTTGTAGAGAAAGGAATTGCAAGGTGACCATCAAGAATTTGTCCGACTCCTTAGGAACTTGGAAAAAATATAGTTGAGGGGAATCAGACCTCACTGAATGAATTAATATTATATCTATATTATACAACCTAAATCACGCATTCAGGCATTATATATTTATATTTATATATCATACAATTGACACAAAATGAAATCCAAACAACTTTCACAATATAGTAGTGCAATAAATAAACAATGATGGAGGATGGATGCAGAACACCTAATAGACCTCTATTCCCCCCACTTAGACCTTTAAGCTCTCTTAATCCACACGTTTCTCTTAAATCTAACATTTACCATGTGGCGCCCGGAGCAACTCACAAGCAAGCCCCAAATATAATTAACAAAATACGGTCACCTGGAGCAACTCACGAGCACGCCGCCGTACACAATCATAATAATAATTAGAATCGGCGCCCGGAGCATCTCAAGAGCAAGCCCCTTGCTTTTAACCCTGATTAGTAGACATACCTGACTCCTGTGTGCACACAGCCTAGTGACACCCACCAGCTAGGTCATCCCACAACTATCCTTCAACCATTCACAATACAATTACAATCACATCACATCACATAATAATTACATACATACATGCATACATGTATGTGTGTGTGTGTATATATATATATAATAAATGATTAAATGAAATCAAGTAAATAAAACACTTAAAATATTAATATGTATAATATAATTATAATATTAACTCACAGATTTTGATGAATCCTTATCCTTTGTCAAATCCACAGTTATGAACTCGCATCTCTTTAAGCTAATCAACCTAACCGATCTAGATGAGAATAAATATTTTATTAGAAAAGGAAACGAAACTAAATTCTAAGAATCCTAACTCTAGATTCCTATACAA
Organism: Bocquillonia castaneifolia; assembly: GCA_948193215.1. Classification (NCBI taxonomy): domain Eukaryota; kingdom Viridiplantae; phylum Streptophyta; class Magnoliopsida; order Malpighiales; family Euphorbiaceae; genus Bocquillonia; species Bocquillonia castaneifolia. The sequence goes on along the minus strand of CANYLF010497087.1, from coordinate 5,366 downwards.
ACAATTAATAACCATTCCTATTACTTAAGGATACATCGCATCCTATTATATTATTATTCTAACTCGATATCATGTTTTACGAGAAAATTTTACCGAAAACTCGGTAGAACCTCCCCTGTAATATGGACATCTCTACATCGAAGTGGAGCCCATCCTGCATTGAAACACACTTCTATATACACAACCAATCACCGGGCCTACTAGATTACCCGAATTTATCCAAATACAACAGATACAGCATCTAATCAATATCATCTATATTTATATATTTATTGAACTTATCGCACCATTTTATTACTCAAATTATACTTATTCAATGTCCAACAAAATCCACCACAACCATTTCATATACAAATCAACTCCATATCAACTTAATTATAATATAAGCATACACGTATTATCACTATTTATTTTAATATATTATATGTATTTATTTTTCTTTAATTACTAGTTATTTATAATGGTACCCCAAGTTATATATATATAACAAATTATAATCAATTCATACGTACGCATAATTATCTTTCTAATTACATATTAGTACCATATAACCAATTTATATAATTATAAATTAATTCTTATTATTTAATTTAAATTCTATTTATTCAATTTATTTACCATTAGTTATTTATTTATTAGTAAATAACTCCATTTACATTCAAATTATATTATAACTACTATTCACCTAACCATACATCTATTCCAATAATTTACTTTAATTTGCTACACTTCTCATCTATTCTCAAATTATTTACTCTTATAAATTTTCATATAAACACACTTCTCTATTCTCATCCATTTTTATAAATCACAATCAACGCCATTTAACCAAATTACATAATTATATATCAATTTTAATTATTTCGTTTATATTCTAGACATATATCTTATTTATCAATATATATTATATTTACTTGTCAAACGTTACTATTAATTATATTAAAAATTAATATTTAAACCTAATATAATCAATCTTACATCCATTTATTTTAATCATTTTTATTATCCAAAATTCTCATTTACTTCCTTTATTAATTATTTTTATTAATTTCTTTAATTATAAATATTCATATTCACTACTTAATAAATATATTATTAACCCTAATAAATTATTATAAATTTATTTCTAACTTATTTTTACCTATTTAACACCTAAACAATATATTTAAAGCCTTAACATATTATTTCTAACATTTCTAATGCGTCTTAGAATTTTTCATAAACCGCCTTTTAACTTCCGGAATTTTTAATTTAAAAACCGCAAACAATTTCACTACTTGGCCTTTACAAAAGTTGTCCAAAATAATTTTCTCCATTTTATAAAAATATTTCCAAATTTTTCTAGGTGGGGCCCAACCACCGCCGCCTAGGGTGGCGGTTCAGCCCCTAAACTGCCAGAATTGACCGAAATTTCATGGGGAAGCCTCTGCCTACCTTCACACGCCGCCAGCTGCTCCAGAACGTGCAAAATGAGAGAAAACCAAGCTCCAACCCCAATCTCCGATCTCTTTCTCCGGCGACAATCTAAGTCCCGATTTGGTTCGTTTAGCTTCCATTCACACCGGTGAGACCATTTCTAGTGTCAAACGCCACCGACATAGGTTGGAGAAGAAAACCTGAGCTCCACAAATCTACCTCCCACTTTCAGAGCTTCAAACGCCACCATCTCATCACCAAACTTGAAGTTCTTTGTATCAATGGGTAGAGGGTCTCAAGCTCGTCATTTTGATACCAAGAGTGTCAAAAACAGTGATCGGACTGATGAGAAATGGGTTAAGAACGGTGAAGGTTACTGTAGCATGGGGTGGAGAAGTCTGAGGACTGTTTTGATATTTATTTCTGAAGTTTGTTGTTTTCAATCATGCCCTTGGCAGAAACTTATATATATATATACATATAATTATTTATAAAATATTTAATTATATTTTCTCTAGAATTTTCTACAACATTATTATTATTATTATTATTAACTAATGTTAATTAATTATTGTTAACATAATTCCTCACAAATAATAATACATTTTCAAGAATATAATAAGATAGATCATGTGATAAAATAAATAGCATCATTATAAGAAAGCTTTAAATTCTTTAAAATACCACATATAAATTATATTATAATTATTTACTTAAAAGTTTAACTATAAATAAGTATAATTTTGATAATTATTAATAATACCATGAATTTGTAAAAATTAAATTTCTAATCTCTAAATAATACTTTAAAGCGAATTTATATATATATATAACATTTTATTTTAAATTTAAGTTAAAACTTATACACGAAATCATTACGAGAATAATATCGTATATTAAACAGGACATTAAATACAAAAGAAAAATTTAATAAGAAAATCTGAATTCTCTATTGAAAATTTTAAAATTCAAATGAAAAATTAATTTGTTAAAATCTGAAAAGTACCGGATATTACAAAATAATTTTTTTTTATCTAAAACTCAATTAAGTTTTGAGGAAATTACATTATTTACTGGTATCAAGGCCAAACATAACAATTTTATTAATGCTGAAACTTTCTTTCACTAAATAGTTTATAACTTTTCCTTTTTACTGTTTGTTAACTTTTGCCTTTGCAATTATACCATTGGTAACAGTTGTCGTTAGTTTCTATATTAAGTGTAGTTTATTCCCATCTTCCTTTGTTTTTTTTTTTTTAAGTATTTGGCTAATTTATACTGCAGCCTTTTCCTTTTCAATTTTAACATGTGTCGTGTAGTTAATTTTTTTTAAACATGTGTCGTGAAGAGAAAGTAGCAATAGTTCCATGACCAAGGTTTTAATACTACAGTTCAACTTACCTAAATTGATACTCTATAAATTAATAACATCCATTATCTAATAAAAAATCAATCCATCAACTTCATGGAATGTATATAATTTAATAATTTTACTATCTATTATCTAATACAAAATACTATAAATACGCATATAAATATTAATTTATAGAATCACCGTTTCCCTATATAAATACCATGTATATTGCTTATTTTTATACTTATTCATATCTCGACATGTATATATTTAGAAAATACTTTATAATTTATAAGAAGTGAAATATTTAAGTAAAATATACAAAAAAATCTTTTATTGATAAAAAAATATTCTTTCACAATTTTTTTTTCATATTAAATATACAAACTACATAAAAAATATATATTAAATTATATTTATACTTTTAAATGAATGTTCTATAAATTAATAATCTCTGTTATTTAATCTTTTTTGTTCCACGGATTATATTAATTTAGAGAAGTTCTACTGTATTAAGTTACATCCTGAGGAGTACTATTGAGATGGTCAAAGTATCTACAATAAAACCTTATACAGGGCAAAATAAGATTTTATTAATTTAAAGATTTCATTATTTTAGATTGTGTATTACTAAATTAAATTAATAAATTATGATTAAAATGTTAAATATTTTTTAATTGATTAAAGTTTTATTATATATATTTTTTAACTTAATTGATAGAATATTGCATTGTTAATCCTAAATTACTTTTAGCTTTTGTCTTGATTAATTTTTATTAAGGTATTCATTGTTAATCCTAAAAACTTATTTATTTTTTAGTGATTCAAATATCAAAAACATATTAAATCTGATATTTATTTGAACTATCAATAATTATTAAATATAAAAATTAAAAAAATTAATTTATTAATAACATTAAACGTTAGAAAATGCTATAACTTACATATAATTTATATTTATCTTTTATAAATTATTAATTTATAATATACATGGGACTAGAAAAAATTTAAATGAACTTTAAAAAAAATATTATTTTCTTAGTTTAACTCCTTAACTCAAGTCAGAAATTAAAAAATTTTGTATTATAGAAGTTATTGATTTAATGATATTTTATTGTATCAATCATTGTTTAATGGATCATCAATTTATATTTATTGGATCTTATTCCGTAATGCTATGAAATATGCATGTTAGTAGGATTTACAAAACATACCGTGTGAGAAAATGATAGTATCAAGTTTCGATGAATAGATCCAGTCAAAATTTTGTTTACTATAATCGTAAACAAGTTAAAATTTTTCATTTTATATAATATTGATCTTAGGTCGTGTCTTTTTTTTCCCCATATTAGTTGAACTTGTTTCAAGTGCATGTATTGTTGTTCAGGTGTAGCATAAAAGTTTTAGGCCATAGAAACTTAAGGTTTAGCTTTTTAATATTTTAGGCTTTAGAGTTTTAGGGTTTGATTTCTTACAAAATGAATTAAAAATTAATTTAAGATAAACATAAAATCAAGATAATTTCTGAAATTATTATATGTTTCTATCGAGTTTTTATTAACTATTAATTCAACTTCAAATAAACACAAAGTAAACTAAATGTCAGAGTATAAAACTTTATAATATTTAAATTTAGTTTTATGTTTTTTTTAGTAAATGAAAATTTTATTAAAGTCATTAGAAGTGGCAGGACCTAAATGCTCAAAAATCTGTCGCACATTTAAGGCTACAGATTCGAGCTAAAGGTCAAACATCCATGAAAATACAAGCAGGAAATCTGAAAAACATCATGTCCTGAGTATACAAAGTCCAAATTACTAACTCTATAAATGAAAACACTTCTAGAGATACAAGAGAATAAGAGGGACTCCATGTTTACAATATGATCTCGAAAGACTCTTGAATTCCTAGCCTTCCAAAATTCCCAAAGAAGAAGATGACCAATCAAAATCCATACTTTTCTGTTGCGAGAAGAGGAAAAAACAAATGGCCATTGCTCCAGAAATTGAATCAAGCTCTGGGGCATAACCCAACTCAAACCAGCTTTAGCAAAGAAGGATGACCAAAATTTCCAAGCAATAATACAATGAAGAAGAATATGATTGGTGTTCTCTACCTCTCCACATACTCCACATAACATTTGATCACTTGGAAGAATATGGCGAGAGACAAGGAAGGAATGTGTTGAAAGTCTATCTTTGGAGGTTTATTTTTATACATTTTTATTTGTGAAGCTCTAAAAATTTTGTTAAACTATAAAGTATATATGAAGTTATGAATTACATTTTACTTTTTATAAAATAAATTATATATAATTTATTGAATAATAACATAATAATTAAGTAAATTATATAGTTAAAATGTGGATTAATTAAGAAAACTTGTAACGAAATCATAAAGAGTAAAAAAAACTTTATAATTTTTTTATAATTTGTAATAATATTATCATATGATATGATGATAATAAATTAATTTACTTCATAAATAATAAATTATTAATATTTTGTACAAAAGTAAAACATTAAAAATTTATAAGATAATATTTTAATTTTAAACATATGTTATTAAGTTATGATAATTAAAAACTTACTTTTTT
>CANYLF010497009.1:0-11833 GCA_948193215.1 Bocquillonia castaneifolia | reverse complement strand
TTTTTTTTTTTTTGACATGAAATATGGTCTTTCTTTGTTTCCCCTTCTCTCCCGCCAATCTAAATGCTCCACCAAGTTGCCAAACGAAGTTTAGAAATAGAAGCAACCACCCAAAAACCTCTATCAAAGCTATTACAAAACCTTATAATTCAACCAAATTTTGAGCAAGAACAAAAACCCATTTCAAATCACTCATCTTCTTCTCATTTTAACCAAGATCAAATCATAAATCAATCATCTTTTCAAGAAAAGTACAGATACATTTGTAACCTTCTTTTAGCTCAAACCCAATCAAGATCACTTCTAAATGGCCTTCAGCTCCATACCCACATCATCAAATTAGGCATTCAAGCAATCCCACTTGTCTCTCATTATCTTATTAACTTCTATTCCAAGACCCAGTTCCCCATTTTGTCTCTTCAGGTTTTTGAAGAGACCCATCACAAATCTTCTACAACTTGGAGCTCTGTTATTGCTTCTTTAGCTCAAAATGACTTTCCTTGTCTTGCCATTGAGTACTTTCGTCGAATGCATTATGATAATATAAGACCTGATGATCATATTTTTCCTAGTGCTACTAAAGCTTGTGCCTTTTTGGGAAGGTGTGATGTTGGGAAATCTTTACATGGTTTTGTCATTAAAACTGGTTTTGATTTTGATGTGTTCGTTGGTAGTTCTATTGTTGATATGTATGCAAAGTGCGGGGAGATATGGGATGCGAGGAAAATGTTTGATGAAATGCCCGAGAGAAATGTGGTTTCTTGGAGTGGGATGATTTATGGGTATGCTCAACTGGGTGAAGATGAAGAAGCTTTAAAACTTTTTAAAGAGGCTTTATTGGAGGATTTGGATGTGAATGATTTTACTTTTTCGAGTGTTATTAGGGTATGTGGTAATTCAACATTGCTTGAATTAGGGAGGCAGATACAGGGATTGTGTTTGAAAACAAGTTATGATTCATCGAGTTTTGTGGGTAGCTCTTTGGTTTCTCTGTATTCAAGGTGTGGTGTTGTAGAAGCTGCTTTTAAGGTTTTTGATGAGGTCCCTGTTAGGAATCTCGGTATGTGGAATGCTCTGTTGATTGCTTGTGCTCAACATGGACATACACAGAAAGCTTTTGATTTGTTTGAAAAGATGAAAAATGTTGGGATGAAACCTAATTTTATTACCTTTTTATGTTTGCTTTATGCTTGTAGTCATGCTGGGTTAATCGAAAAAGGACGGTATTATTTCAATCTCATGAAGGAGCATGGAATTGAGCCAGGGTCTCAGCATTATGCTTCATTGGTGGACTTGCTTGGCCGTGCTGGGAAATTGCAGGAAGCACTTGAAATAATTGAGGGAATGCCCTTAAAACCAACAGAATCTGTATGGGGGGCTTTTCTAACGGGGTGCCGACTTCATGGGAACACTGAGCTGGCAGCCTTTGCAGCTGATAGGATCTTTGATTTGGGTCCTGTTAGTGCCGGTATGAATGTGCTGTTAGCCAATGCTTATGCAGCAGCTGGAAGGTACGAGGATGCAGCTCAAGCTCGAAAGATGCTTAGAGACAGAGGTGTGAAAAAGGAAACAGGATTAAGTTGGATAGAGGAAGGTAATAGAGTTCATACATTTGCTGCAGGCGATAGGTTACATGAGAAAACCAAGGAAATTTATCAGAAATTACAAGATTTAGAAGAGGATATGGAGAAAGCCGGTTACGTTGCAGATACAAGTTTTGTGCTGCAAGAAGTAGATGGTGAAGAGAAAAGGCAGACAATTAGGTATCACAGTGAAAGGCTGGCCATTGCATTTGGGCTTATCGCTTTCCCATCTGACAGGCCGATTCGAGTTATGAAGAACTTGCGGATATGTGGAGATTGCCACACTGCAATAAAATTTATGTCCCAGTGCACCAGAAGAGTAATAATTGTAAGAGATAATAATCGGTTTCATAGGTTTGAAGGCGGGAAATGCTCATGTGGTGATTATTGGTGACAGAGGTGTACAAGTCTCATTTACCTTGACTGTAATTTAATTGATATCTAAAACATTTACAGGACAAGAAGAAAGATATTCGTTCATTTTTCACACATCTTAGACATTTTGTGATTTCTCTTGGCCTATTGTGGTATTTTGCATCCACTTTTTTCTTAGCAGGAGAAGGATTTTATTACCCCAACATTAACTTAATAGCAAGTTGAGCTGACAGCAGTTAGAATCTTGAATCTAAATTTTTATATTGAAGAGGGGCGCCACCCCCGTCCTGTTATTGCACATTAAAAGGGAAAAGAAAAATGGGGTTTCAGCTTCCAGCCATTTCAAAGTTTCTACTATCAAATATAAAAAGTTGGGCCTGAAAATAATATAGACATGATTTAATCAAACTTTTAACATTATATATGCAGCATCCCTAAAAAAACCATATGTAGCAACATTGCTAAATAAACAATCCCTAATAATTGAGTATCATTTATAAATAAGCAATTCATTTAAAGTGGCCTAATTATCACTATTTTATTATTAACTTTAGAAACAAAGTTTTTTTTTTTTGACAAATTTGATAAATTTAAAAGCTTAATCAGAAGAAATGCCTAATTTTATATTAAAATCCCAAACTAGTATATTTAGGACCTAAAAAGAATGTTTTTCTTATTCAAAATTCGACTTCAAAAGGGCTTTTTTTTAACCTTAGAAAAAAAAAAATGAAAGATAAAAAAAATAAACAAATAAAAGTGAGATAACATAAAAATACGTATAATTCTTGTCTGAATGCAGTTGATTCAATTAAGACTCACATGTATGCATTTCCTACTCTGAGGTGGTCACAACATGGAAGGAACATGGTACCACAATCATTTTGCTGATCTCTTAACACAGAAACCTTAATCAATCAGAAATTTTTTACTTCTAAACACATTAGTCCTCAAAAGTCAAAAGCAGCCATTGTTTTTTTAAAGAAGAAGGGCTGTTTCTTGGTAAACAGTCGAAGAAGCTAACCAATAAACAATTTTTTATAGCTATATTTTAGGCCTTGTGAGAGTTGAAAATGTGGTGGCTGGCTACTTGGATACTTGTATATCACTTCTATACATAAATAATCCTATATTTACTATAATTAAATGTACAATTAATGGTACAGATTTCAGGCCTAATTTTAGTACATACTGGGGTTCCCACACAACTGAGGGAGGTACATGTCCTAAGCTTGACTACAATACGGTTAGTTTATATCTCCATGTCTCTTCAATTTATTTTTCAATTATGTTTCTAATTAATTCCTTCCTAACTAAGCATAACTAAGCATATAATTTCTTGATTGTGTGGGATTTTTCTAAGGAGTTTTGGTTTCTGAATGCATGAAATTTCTTGGAAATTATGGTTCTTGATTGTTGATTCTTTCTGGGTTCTTTCTATATTGTCATTTTCTGTGTCAACTTTTTGCTGTTGACCAGTATTAGTTATTTTGATGTTGGAATTCTTTGCTTGTTAGACTTTGTTTTTCCAATTTTGAAAGGAACTTCTTTTCCTTTTATTTTTCTGGCTTGGAGTTGACTAGCATAGTTTTCTTTTCTTTGAGATTTTTCATTTTCTTCCCATATCTGAATTTTATCAATTGAGGCATTGCCATTAATATATTCCATCTATTGCATCTGAGAGAGCAAGAACCTCTGTATTGATGGCCACGGATTCTGTTCTTAATGATCTGTGGAAATCCTTCGCCAATATGCCTCTTTTTATGTTCTTCAAAGATATAAGGTACCATTAAATGCATTTAGAATTTTTTAGGCCTTTATATATGGTTTTAGTACTGCTAGCTTAATTCATTGGTTTTATAACTAGGTTCAGTGATTTTTTTTTTCATAATTCATGTAAATATTGTTGCCATCTGGAGCAATTATAAACAATCTTGCTGTATAACTTGGTTTGTTTGTGTTTATTTTTACTTAACTCTTTGTTAGTTTTTTTATTCTTAATTTTGAAAGAAATGGTAAATATGTTCTATGTAGCTATCATTCTTGATTACATTCGTTACATTTCGTCTCATGTGTAACTCTATGATGGTTTGGACAGTAATGTTCTCAAGAAAGATGAGTTGGGAATAGAAATAGCACAAATTGCAGTTCCTGCAGCACTTGCTTTAGCAGCAGATCCCGTCGCTTCTCTTATTGACACAGCATTCATTGGCCATATAGGTTTGTGCTCATATAGTCCTTAATCTTTCTCAAAAATAGCCACCATATTATTTTTCCTTTTGTTATTTCAGATACTGACTAATAAGTTGCATTGCAAAATTGATGAGAATATTCAGTGTTCAGTGCGTTTATGTTTGTTAACCAGTATCTGAGATGTTTAGTGTAATTTCCACCTTTTCACAAGTTGCCTGGCGGCAAGTTTTGTCTTGATTTCGGACTATTTTCCTGTGGCTTCTTGATTGTGATCGATTATGTTGATTTCGGACTATTTTCCTGCAGCCTTCATGTTTGTGATCAATTATCAATTTGCACAGATGATATTTGCTCTTACAATCTTCAATGTATGTCTTGGCAAATTTGCTTTTAACAAATGTACTGGAAACTAGGACAAACTGTAATATTGTCATTTTGTCCTTGTTTAATAAATGGAACATGTCCCCTCAAAAAAATAAACGGAACATGGATAAAATGCGTATAAGAATAGAGTAGGATTATACCTTAATTTTCAAGTACCTTAGTATGAATTGGATCAAATGAAATCAAACACTTGTCTGGACAAAAAGAAGTTTGCAGAGGAAAAAAATAATTTGCTATCCTTTATAATTTACCATCCAACATGGTTGCCTGCAATGGCGGAACTAGGGGGGATAGTGGGGCCTTGGCCCCCGGTCCTCCAAAAATGCCAAAACCCCCTGTATTTCATGAGCAAAGAAAAAAGTTCCTTCCATGTATTACAACTTTCTCTTGACTTTTTAGTCATTATCAGTGGTTCAATTATTTTGTTTTACATAGGACCTGTTGAGCTTGCTGCTGTGGGTGTTTCTATTGCTGTATTCAATCAAGTGTCAAAGATTGCAATATTCCCCCTTGTCAGTGTTACAACTTCTTTGGTTGCTGAGGAAGACGCTACTGGAAAATTGAGTAATGATGGAAACGAATCACTTGAAGAAGGTTTTGCTGTCAATAAAGAAATGGAAGAGCTATTACCTAAAGCTGGTATGTCTGTCCTTTTTTTTTCCACTTGTAAGTGTCGATTGGCTAACATAACACATTCATTGTTCTTGTTTGATTGTGTTGTAGCTTTCAGAATAGGGAAATATACTTGCCAGTCATAACACATTCTTACTTTGTTTTCTCTTAACTAGAGTCTACAAACATATCATACTCTTTAAGCAGTACTTCCAGTAAAAGTGATTGTGAAAGAAGGCATATACCTTCGGCCTCGTCAGCATTGGTTGTTGGTTTTGTGCTTGGCATAATCCAAGCTTTATTGCTCATTGTTGCAGCTAAACCACTTCTGAGCTACATGGGTATAAATTCTGTAAGTGTCTTCGTGCAGTACTCAAGCAACTGAGACAATAAATACATACATACGAGTGAGTGCGTGCGTGCGCGCGCATGTGTGTGTATTCAGTTCTCTTGCATGAAGTAACTTGGGTTTCTTTGAAAGGAGCTCGTTTCCTCATAACATTTACTCTTATGGATTATTTTGTTAATGGATTTTTTTAATGTCCATTTGTCACTTGTTTCATTCCTGAATAAATTTTAGTATCACAAATTCCTGCTCAAACTTCTTTTCTTAGTTAGACTTAGAAATCTAAGGACAGATTTTCTACTATGCAGGATTCTCCCATGTTAATACCAGCACAACGGTACTTGGTGTTGAGGTCACTGGGTGCTCCTGCTGTTCTTCTGTCTTTAGCCATGCAAGGGGTTTTTCGAGGAATTAAGGATACAAAAACTCCTTTGTATGCTACTGGTGAGTCAAAGTATATTTTGCTAGATTTCACCCATAAATATGCTGCCTTGAATCTTGATATGTTGGTGATGATGTCATTAACATTACATATTTTTTATCTACCTGCGACATACCACACAAAGGACTTCACTTAATTTTATCTTAGAAATTAAAACTGATGATATTTTTCCTCTTCCCTTGTAACTTGAATTAATTATTTCGTCTGCACTAACATCATTTCAAGGATGATTCATTCTCTCAAATGGTATTTGTCTCCAAGGAATCAATTCAAGCCATTCAAATGACTTGTATTTGTTTTCTGCCATTGCCAATAGCACACTTTCAGTTTCTGTTATTTACCTTTTCTTGATCTGCTTTCTGTTATTTCAATACAATATATTGAGCTTTACAAAATTCTCAAGGAAATGAGTTCGATACTTACATTTGTTTTTGTCTCTGTCTAGCATTATGGTTTCACTTTCTTCTGAAACTGCAATTAGTCCTTTTTCTTACCTTCATAGTAATTGTCAGGGCTGTCTTTCCTAAACAGTTGCATTACTCTAATGATAACATCTTGCAGAGTTTTCTTTTCCCCTTTTCTTCTCTTAGCTCTTTCTAACCATAGCTTTTCGTCGGAATCCAGTGTATGTATTTATGAATCGCTATTTATTGTCAGAATCTTCTAAAATTGAACGTAATCGTTCTTCAATTGTTATTTTGTGGGTTACTAGTAAAAAAATCTTATTACTAGTTCTCATTATTTATTTTGTTGACATATTGTAGTTTTGGGAGACTTAGCAAACATTGTATTAGATCTGATTTTTATATTCATATTCCGGCTGGATGTCAGTGGTGCAGCAATTGCTCATGTTATTTCTCAGTAAGTTCCGTCTTTATCTTGGTAAAGAGATGGCAGTTCATTTTTTTGCTTCCTTGAATGCATATATTTTAATTTCTGAGAATCATTTGGTTTAATTAATTGTTTAGGTACTTGATCTCATTGCTACTGTTGTGGAAGTTAGTTGAACATGTTGATCTATTGCCTCCAAGCATCAAACATCTGCAATTTAGTCGATTTCTGAAAAATGGTATGGTATTTCTTCATTTGTTTCCCATTATATGTCTCTGGCATGTAATCTATCCGCTTCCTCAGCTATTCCTTTGCTGTTGGATTTTGTGCTATTTGCACCAACTATGCTAGATTATGTTGTGTGCTTCCATATAGGATTTCTGCTGCTGATGAGAGTAATAGCTGCGACATTCTGTGTTACACTGGCAGCATCACTTGCTGCAAGACATGGATCTACTTCCATGGCTGCATTTCAGGTTTGCTTGCAGATAAGCATGTCAACATCTTTGCTTGCAGATGGGCTGGCGGTGGCTGGACAAGTAAGAAATCTTATCACTTTAGCTGTCATCATTTTATGTTTGTAAATGTGGATGCACATTGAGATTTAATGAATGCTTAATACATCATTGGAAGAAATCATGCAATGTATTAGCTCGATATTTTTGTCCTTGAATGCAATCTTATTATTCACACTCATTATATCAAAAGTACTGAACAATGGCTTTGTACTTCAAAACTTTGTGAAGGATTACTCATCCTTTTACAATTTGGCAGTTTTTGGCATGTAAGAAACATGCTAGAACTCTGCAGAGGCATTTTATTAAGTTTGTTCACTGCACCGTTGATTTCAGTTTTTAAAGATATATGTGAATTTCTTTCATTTCAAGCACAGGCAATAGGAATAAAAGATTCAATTTGCCTTTGCTTCTAAGTCACTGCACATTTTGTAGTCTGTTTGTTACATATTTAATATTACTGCAACCTAATGTATATTATTATTCTACATAATTTTTCACAAGAGAATTTTTTTTTCCCCACTTTTCCAGGCAATCCTTGCTAGTGCATTTGCAAAACACGACTATGACAAGGCCAAAGCCACTGCTTCTCGTGTCTTGCAGGTACAATAATTTCATAACATAGGAATTACATCATCTCCCTTCATATATTTAGTTGTTTACTATGACACTGCAGCTAGGTTTGGTTCTTGGGCTAGTGCTTTCAATCACCCTTCTAGTCGGGTTACAGTTTGGTTCAAGATTATTTACACAAGACATCAATGTTTTGAACCTTATAACCATTGGCATCCCGGTAAATTTTGTTCCTGTTCTTCTAATACAACATAAGGCTATTTGCTTTGTGTGCCCTGGAGTCTGAATCATGTTGGTACTAATACTTTTTTTGCTCATCAGTTTATTTCAGTAACTCAACCGATTAATGTACTAGCATTTGTGTTTGATGGAATCAACTACGGAGCAGCTGATTTTGCATACTCGGCGTACTCAATGGTATCCCTTACCTTCTACCATACCTAAGTTGTTCATCGAGATGCCAATCAGTTTTACTATTGTGTTCAAACAAGCTTATTTTGGCTGCCAAGAATTTAGCAGAAGTGGATAATCATGCAATCATTTCTAAAAAATTGCTTATTATCTAACTAGACAATATATCTTTTATCATGTTATTTTTTTTCTTTCCTGTTCAGGTTCTGGTGGGAATTATGAGCATCCTCTGCTTATTGACACTCTCTTTTAGTTATGGCTTTGTTGGTATCTGGGTTGCATTAACAATTTTCATGGCTTTACGAGCTATTGCTGGATTTCTGAGGTAATACGCATAAAAAAATTATAACTTTTCTAGTTTTTAATTTGTTGCATATTGATTTTAACACTTGTTCTTGTATATCTTCAGGATAGGAACCGGAACAGGACCGTGGACCTTTCTTAGGATCTAAGCTAAGCTCCTTTATTGATTCATTTTATTTTGATTCAACATGATTTTTAGTTGTAGTAAATGAGAGACTTGATGGTAGAAAAGAGAAGAAAATGTAAAATTATTGGGGATGGCATTTTTGAGTATGCAACTCCAGTCCCCAAAATGTATATATTACAGTAAATAAATGAACAAAAGACTTTATATAAACATTAGCATTATCATCAACTGATCATAAATTTCGTAAGAACTACTCTGTGAATATCAGTAGTTATCAAGCTTTAGACCTCCTGCTTCCTGGGTTCCTTGATTTTTGACTATTCAAGTATTTACCTGAAGACTCAATATTTGCAGCAATTAGAAGATCCTGTTCATTCCATTTTGCTACTTGCTAGTGTTGCTGTTGTTATTTAAGGTTAACTGAAGTTGGTGCATTGGATGGTACAAGGAAAACACTAGGGAGGATAATTAGGTTGCTTTGGACTAGACTTGTCACGCTTCAACCTAACGATTCATTTCCAGTTCTAAACTGTTTCACAAAATTAAAAATTATTGTTTTGAATCGGACCGCCAATTTTAGTTTCTACTCAATTAAAATTAGAACTCCAACTCTTTTAAAATTAGAACTAAACTTTGGAGTATGGTTCTGGTTCTGATTCCGGTTCCGGTTTTTAAAATTAGCACCTAGACAGGTCTACTTTCGAGTATGTACTGTGCTCCATTGGTTTAGGATAATTAAAGCTGTTTTTGACCATATAGTATACAATATACTCCATTGGATAAAAGCTAAAGGCAGTGGCAAATTCATAGAGAAGAAGCACATGCATTTTTATTATACTCTGAAAGCATTTGGCCATTCACAATTTAATGATGCGTCTATCCTTTACTATTTATTTATTCCATTATATGCTCAATGGAATTACAAACTTTCAACCTCTTGTTTTTTCTTGAAAATAAAATTCAACCTTCAAGTTGGAAATTAAGCACTTCGGTTATGAGACTCATAAATGGCAAATTTTTTCTTTAGTCTTTGAGGTGCAACATAAAATTTGCACGATTCTTTAGGCTCTTGAAATTTCAATAATCTATTTATGTTTGTGTTTTTTTTTAATTATTGTATTATATTATAAAATAATTTAATTTTTCAAAATTTATTCTTTTATGAGAGAAGTAATTTTTTTTTAAAAAAAAGCTAATTTTAGAAAGCAAAATACTAATCATTTTTAGTAATTTATTCAATGATTCAAAATGAAACATCACTATCATCAAAAGAGGGGAAATCTCTATAATTCACATTTTGTTTAAAAATATAGTAATCTTCAAGTGCAGGTCTCCCAATAGCAGGGCATTTATTTGGTGGCCAAAACCTAATCTCTGAACCTTAATAAAGAGTCTGTGAAGTGAAAACTGGTTAGGTCATAGCTAACACCATACCAACTTCCCACCCACCCTCACTCTTCATTATTGCCATTTTTTAGTCCAAGCATATGTAATTGTATTTAGCTATTAATGCTGTTTGCCCATTTCAATATGATATCTACTACTAGTACTAGTATATAATTAATCATGCAGGCAATTTCATTGAGATCCACTGTTCTTGCAAGATTTCTTTCAAATAGTACTTTTAGACAAAGATAGTCAGCCACCAGCATCATCGATGAAATTAAATATGACCCATTAGTGAAGTTGAGTTTCGAACTCGAGATCCATAGCATCCAATAGGATACTATTATTACCGTCAACATTGATCGGTTTTTATTTTATCATCATTGTTGATGGATAATTGCTTGATAATAAATTAAATGAATTTCTTCTAGACTAAAAAAGGTGCAATGAACTTTAAGCTTTATAATTAAACTTATCTATAAAAAAAAATGAGAATATCTTAAAAACAGCATGACTCTGACCTACCACACAAATACTATATAGCAACAACTACACAATAGCTAGATTGTGTTTAAAGAATATTTTTAAACTCACAGCACAAACTCTAACTCTACATTGATATTGATAATGAAATTAGTTGATTGCATTGAAATGCAATAATGATTTCCCAATTAGGCAATCTCCTCACCAAAATTAACCAAACTAGCCCTTAAGATGTTCACCAAACCAAACCTACAACATCTAAACTATAACCGATAAGTACAAGAACCTACAAAAGCATTACTTACAAATAAATGATATTGATAATGATGCCATAAAGACATTCTACTTAACATCAAGGGGCAAGGTAAATAGAGATTTGCATATAAAAGCATTAACCACTTAAGTTAAATATATATGCCTCATTTGGAATATTGAAAAATATTTTTTTAAAAAAAATAAATGGCTTTTTTAACAACAAAATGAAGTGTTGGAAAGCTAAGTAAGAAAAGGAAAGGAAAATAATAAAACTAGTGGGACAATAACCACAAAAGAATATTTATGTGGATGGTATCACCTTTTCTATATATTTCTGCTTGGAAGGGAATTAACAAACTTTTGGCTCTTTATTATTATTATTTTTTTAATCTCAAGAGTCCATATCAACCTTTTGGATTTAATTTTTTAGAACCAAACAAAACCTGATGATGATACAACCCATAAAATTTATTATCAAAAGCTAAAGATAAAACGCATATATAAGTTGTACAATTTTATATACAATAGCATCTCTCTAGATTCTTAACAACTTACCTTATTTTATAAAAATTATATCACCAATTTTATTCAATAGAAATAATTTGATAATTTTATTATCTAATAATTGATACAAAATATATTATATACTCTATATAGAATTATTAATTTATGAAAATCATGTTTCTTTACAAAACCTTATAATTAAAGTACTTTTTGCATATCTCTATCTCAAATTATAATACTTTAAAGTCATAATATGTTTTTCTTTCATTAACAAAGTAATGTCATTATGCATGATTTTTATCAATAAATTAATCATTAAAACTGTTTAAAAGTATAAAATAAATTACATGATACTCTTATATGAATGTTCTATAAATTATTAACCTCTATCAAAAAAAATTATTTTTTCACGAATCATATCAACATTAATTTAGTGTGATTCTGTTGTAGCTTATTTTATACTAGGTGAATTTCCAAGCTTCGCTCGGATGTTTCTAAATTTTATTTCATTTT
>CANYLF010496881.1:0-19589 GCA_948193215.1 Bocquillonia castaneifolia | reverse complement strand
TCCATGGACACCAATTTCGTTCAATTTGGACTTGTATAACTCAAGTTATGATCAAAATACTGAGGTTGATTTGCTAGGTATAAAAACAGAAATATACTCTTTGAAGAAATTCATGTAATTAACCTCAAATTAATATTATTTCTACAAATTAATACATGATTCATACTTAATCAAGTATTAACAACATGATCACTACTTAAAATCGGATTTTCCCCAAATTTCTACATAAACCCTAATTTAATTAAATACTACAAAAGAGATACTTACCTCAATCAAGCATATATAACCTTCAAATTAATCTTCTAACTAATTAGAATTCCCAAACCTTTTTTTTTTCTTCCTTAACTAAAAGCTTTATAGTTTCATCAATGGAGGTTGGAGGTTTTGGTAGAAGAAAAGAATATGCTGAAGAAGGAAGAAAGAAAAGAAAAGAAGTAGATAAGTTTGTGTAGCTGGTGGA
Organism: Bocquillonia castaneifolia; assembly: GCA_948193215.1. Classification (NCBI taxonomy): domain Eukaryota; kingdom Viridiplantae; phylum Streptophyta; class Magnoliopsida; order Malpighiales; family Euphorbiaceae; genus Bocquillonia; species Bocquillonia castaneifolia. The sequence continues at coordinate 19,129 of CANYLF010496881.1, read as the reverse complement.
TAGTTGAGTAATAAAATTGTCCACCATCTCCTAATATTATTATTACTACTACTAGTACTACTACTACTACTACACCACTTCTCCATTCTCCCATCTATCACATATAGTCTTCCAAATTTCAATCTCCAATCCACCCTCACTAAAAATTATACTAATCAATAACTCCTCTAACTTTTCCTACGATTGGGTCCTTACTCTACTCTAACTGCCAAAACTCCTTCTTACACACAATACTCTTCTACCACATCATATTATACACTATATTACACATAATTATGATGCTAATGACATGATTAATGATATGCTAATGCATGTTATTTTCTTTAATTTAATTTTAAATTTTTTTTAAATACGGGTGTAACGAAAATAAAATGAATTCCACTCCACTTGAAAGCCTGATTCCATAACTTACGAGCATGCAAACAGTGCAACAATAAGTGATCCTGAGTTTCTAGGAGATTGCAAAAAGGACAAGCATTAGCCTCAGGGGAATAATGTTCCTATTGCATAAGAATACCTTAGAGGGCAAACGACAATGTAAAGAAACCAATGTAAAAACTTCACTTTGGGCAAAGCTGTAACATCCCAAATAGAAGAGAAAATAAATCTCTTATCAACAGGAATCTCATTGCGGGCTGTAATACCCTTCAACCAGGAAGCTGTAGAGAATATGCCATGAGTTTCTAACTTCCAAGTCATTTGGTCCAGTTGAGATGAAAGGTGAACCAAATCTGTAGCAACCCTTAACCTTTCCAGATCATCCAATTCTGATATGCGAAGACGGCGCTGCTAATAGGGCCGACCTGAATGAGCACGGGTAAGCTCCAAGGCATCTTTTACAAAAATGTTAAGATCACAAGCTAGATTAAAGAGAGAAGGATAAGCAGAAGATAGAGTGGTTGAACCCAACCATAAATCCCTCCAGACATAACTTCCCCATTTTCAACTGAAAAAAAAAATATTGTCATGAATGAAATTCCAATAGTTATCATTTGCAAGGCAACTTTTCTTAACACCTCTCCAAATCGGGGACAAACAAGAAGAGTTATATGAAATAAATCATTCCCATGATTGAAAGGATGAGCAAGATTTAATAATATAAATCCAAAAGGAGGAATTTTGGCAATACCTGAACTTCCATATCCATTTAAAAAGAAGACTAGCATTGCGAGGAACAAGGTGCTGAATACCCAAACCACCTTCAGTAGAAGGCATACATATAGAGCTCCAAGCTATCTTGCATAAGGACCGACCATGAAAATCACCTCCTTCCATAAAAAAAATCCACATATATCCTTCCAACTTTGTACAAACCAAAATTAGGATCATGAAAATAGAAAGAAAAGACATTGGAATGCTAGCAAGGGCTGACTTGATCAATACTAACCTACCACCATATGATAAAGAAGCACCTTTCCACATAGCCAGTTTGAATTCCTCTAAAAGTTAGCAACCAAAGGGTCTGAAACTCTTACCAAAAGAGATTTATGAGAAAGAGGCAGTCCCATATACTTTACAGGGAGCGCTTCAACTTTGTAACTAATATGCTCAGCACACAACATAGTGAAATGATCAGGAACCCTTACACCAATTAGAGAACTCTTTGAAAAGTTTATTTTCAACCCAGAAATCAATTCAAAACAACGCAGAAGTCTAACAAAGTTCATAAGAACCTCTAGGTCTGCAGGCATGAAGCATATTGTGTCATCAGTGAATTATAGTAAGAAGATATGGGTAGTACTCGAACCCAAGTGAACACTTTCAATCAAGTTAAGACTTAAAGCTTTGTCTATCAAACGCTTGAGCCCTTCTACTACAATAACAAAGAGAAAATTAGACAATGGGTCTCCTTGCTTGACACCCTTACCAAGATGAATAAATCTAGAAGGAGAACCATTTATCAAGAAAAAGGTCGAAGAGCCCTTTAAGCAATTACCAATCCAAGTTATCCACCGATCTGGGAAGTTCATGTGTCTTATAATAGAAAGCAAGAAAGACCAGAAAATGCAATGAAATGCTTTCTGAAAATCTATTTTGAGGCAGAAGGTAGGATGCTTCTTGGCATGGACATGATGAATGACCTCTGAAGCAAGGAATGAGCAATCATGAGTACTTCTATTTTTTATGAAGGCAAACTGTGATTCTAAGATCACCACTATAAGAACATTTCTAATTCTGAAAGACAAAACTTTAGATATCAATTTGTAGATCCCGTTGATGAGACAAATAGGTCTAAAGTCTTTGAGCTGAGTATTACCCGCAATTTTTGGAACAAGCACTGTATATGATGATTTCATTTTTTTAGGAATAAAACCTGAACAGTGAAACTTCTGCAAGATATCCATAAAATCATCAGAAAAGAGTTTCCAAGCCTGCCTGTAGAAAACGAAATTGAATCCGTCTGGGCCAGGCCCTTTGTTAGGTCCACATGATTTTAGAGCACCCTGAACCTCCAACTCTGTAAAAGGAACAATTAAAGCATCGTACAATATACTGGTTAGCTTTTTAAAATCCAAGCAATCCAAATTGTACTCAGCCTCAGAGGACGCTGATAAGAGGTTGGAGTAGAAGTTTGCGACTGCATCCTTTATTTTTTTCTGGATCATTAAGGATTCTAGACTTAGTGGAAACAGTAGTGATCCTATTATTTCTATAGTGGGATGAGGCAGACCTTTGAAAGAATGCAGTGTTGTTGTCATGATATCTCATATTCATATCTAATGACGACCTCCATAATTTATCATAGTTTTTTTAATAATTGTTGTTATTCCGGTATTCGGAGTCAGATTTGAATCCCCAACCAATCCCGATCCAGTGAGTTTCATTTGGAAGCACACTATTTTTTCCATGCGACCTTAAGGGATCAAACTCTCAACCTCCATGTATAAAGCCTGCAAGCCCAAGTGGCTTTACCTCTTGAACCACGTCCCTGAGATAATTTATCATAGTTGATCAAGTACAGACTGTGATTAATATATATATATATATATATATATATATATATGAAGGGTTACCATAGACTTTTACCATGATATCTCATTTTCATATCTAAGTTTTATCTATTTTATACGTATGTATAAAAATAAGTTCTATCAAACAAAAATAAATTATATTACGATAATAAAATTCTCTAACTAATTATAATAAATATAAAATACATTATAAGTAAAAAAAAATACATTGTACTAATACGTCGCGCATCGCTTAAGAATAACTCTAATTTATATCTATATCTTGATTACCAATTATTGGTAGGAGATGTTTTTTTTTTTTTTTTTTTTTAAGTGAAGAGCCAACCCAAGGTAGTAATTATCGGTGCATAATTAATAAAGTAATCCACGACAAGGAATTAACAAGTACACGCTGATTGTGAAAGGAGAAAGAAAACATATAAAATGGAGAAGGAGAAGGAAAGAAGAAATAAAAGGGGGAAATAAGATAGAGTGAATTAATCTCACTCTGAGTTTTTATGTATTCTATTATTATCTACTGTATTTTTAGTATTATACTATTACATTCTTATGTTTTAAAATTGTTATATTGAAAACTTCTTTTATATATTTTTAACTATTAGTTCATAAATTAAAGGGATAATTTGATAAAATAAAAGTGTATTTTGGTCTATAAACTTTAAAATATTTTCAAATTTATCTAAAATTTTTTATTTTTAATATTTAAATAAAAAATTGACTAATATTTAAATAAACAAATTAAGTAAAAAATTATCCAAAATATTTTAGTTTTGATATTTAAATAAAAATTTTGAATGAATTTAGAAATATTTAAAGTTTATAAATCATAATGGATTCTAATTTTATCAAATTAATCCTTTAATTTATTGATTTATAGCTATAAGTGTATTTAAAATGAGTTTTGATATAATATTTCAAAACATAAGGTGTAATAGTATAACATAAAAAATACAGGGGTAATAGTAGAATATGTAAAAACTCAGAGGTTAGGAGTTGTTCGCCCAATAAGAATTTTGATAAATTCTTTTTAACTTTTAATTATGAGTTTTTGTTTTATTTACTAATGTTGGTATTACATACGTCGCTTCAGATAGATACCGTCCTTTTTGGTGAGTTGGATCAGAATTCAACGATTTGTGCAGATACAATTATTTTTTTTTTTTGAATAATACTCTTATATATCCTCACATTTTCACCAAATTTCAATTCTATCATAACCTTTAAATCATTCTAGTTTGGTCCACCTTGTTTGCGATTTGTTTCAAATCTATCTAATCATTTATCTGTTATTTCAATTACTGGAATCATATAATTTTTATTGACATGTCCAACATTCAATAGTGCCACTTGAAACCATTTTAAATACGTGGCACCGTTCAAAATGAGTCATGTCAGCATTGGATAGATTTGAAATAATACACAAACATGACGGATCAAACTGAAAAAGTTTAACTGTGAGGATAAAATTGAAATTCGGTGCAAAGGTGGGGATGTAAAAGACTATTATTTCTTTTTTATATGAGTATTGCCTATGATGGAATCACAGCGCAGATCCTTTGAACCCAGATTAATTCACTACGAAAGAGCCGACGTTCAATTGTGTTACATTTAAGCCCCTTATTCTCTCCCAATAAAGATGAGACTCGCTCAAAATATTCCCATGAAACTAGAAGAATTTTACTATATATACCGACCTTCACCGATATTTGTGCATATATTATTAGAATAGTATTATAATAGCTTCTTAATTATATTTTTTTTCTTGAGTAGATTGTAAACTATAATTGCCATCAAGACCATTACCCATTCTCTATTCTATAACATATATATTGATTTTTATAATTAAAAAAATATTTAAAAACCATATATTTAATTGTCACTGATGATTGTATTATTATTTAAAATTAAAAATATTTTGGAGACAACAAACTAATTAATTAGCCCCATATAATATATGATACATTAAAAATTAAGGACAGCAAGGATGATCATCCCATATTTTTAAAATAGGAACACCAGATATATCGGTCTTCTATAATTAAAAAATATCTAAAGACCATAAAATTTAATTAACTCCTAATTTTTGTCCTCATTTAAAATGAAAAATAATTTAAAACAAAAATTATACTAATTACTTCCCTGTAATATATGAAAAATTAAAATTAAAGACCAAAAAGAGCAGTCCCTATTTTTAAAAAATAAGGACAATGCAAATATCACTACTAAAAAAACGCGAAATAGCGACGGCAACGGACGACTGAAAACGTTAGTTGCCATCTTGGGACAGAATGGCGACTAACTGGAGAGGCAAAGAGGAGAGAAGGAAAAATGTACATCAATGACAATTTTAGCAACAAACTAGCGATTAAAAATTCCGATTAAACAAGAGTAGTCGGCACTGAGTCGCCAATTATGGTCCCAACTGGCACCAAATTTTTACCGACTAAATAAAGACGGTTTACAGACGGAAAATTTAGTCGAGGAACTAATTAAATTTGTGAAAAATGAAAAAGGGGGTGACTGAAAATTAAATCGGTAATGTGTCGCTGCATGGAATATGCCACGTCATTAATAAAAATAGCAACAGACGGACGAGGGAGCAACGATGGATTTAGGTAGTCTGTAAATTTAGGTCAGATAAAAAGAGAGCGTGCTTCACCTTCCCCCCATTTCTTCTTTCTCTTCTTCTCTATTTCTCCCCATTTCTGCAACTCACATAAACAGTGAAAAGAAGAAAAAAAATGAAGAGAGGGAGAGAGAGTTGAGAGAGAGGGAGGCTTCCATTTTGTTTTCCCTTCCCCCGATTGCAACCATTTTCTTCTTCTCCTTCCTCCTGTTGCTGTGGCGGTTGCTGTCATTTGTTGCCGCCGTTGACGCCATTCCCAGTGCACCTACTCGTCGTTGCCGCTGCCGTTGCAAGTTCCAAGTTAGTTTTTTTTTTTTTTGCATTTTTTAATTAGGGTAATACTTATTTATTGTGTTAAACTCTCCTAATCAGTTTGCATTTTAATTATTAAACTACATTTGATGTTAGAAAAATTAACTAGTTGAAATGCATATTAAAATAGAAGTTATGCTAATTTTTAGGTCATTTTTAATGTTTAATTTGTATTTTTAAATAATTAATTTAATAAATTGTAATTTTTCATAAAAGGGGAGGGGAATAAATAATGATAAAAAATATTAATTAAAAAAACAGAATTAATTGTGTACTTATCATAGGGTTTTCTTTAAATTTTGTTATTTATTTATGTTATGTTTTTAAAAATTTCTGTATTAGAGTATAAAAATAAATAATAAAAATATTAGGTAATTATTTTTATACTATTAGCTTAAAAAAATAGTCAGTGAGAAAAGAGTAAATTGGTAGGATTGATAATTATAAACTTTTTATTAGGTTTATGTTTATATAATTATTTAGTTTTAATAACAAAAACTATTAGGATTTAATTATGAAAAAAAAGATTAGGTTCAAAATGAGTGCGAATTTGTTTGGTTTGTATGTTTTATTTATTACTTGACAATTTTATAGAATATAATTATTTGTATATTAGATTTTGGTTAGTTTGGTGGAAAATAGTAGGTTAACTATATATTAGGTTATTAGATTTTAAGTCTTGTTATTAATTAGGTAAAATATTATAGGCTTTTATTTTTAAATAAGTATTTAGTGTAAATTAAAAGAAATAAAATAATTGGTGAGAAACAATAGTTACTTGTATAATGGGAAATATTATTTTTATGTTTCTTTATATGTGTGGAATATATTATGTTAAATATTGTGTTATATATGTGCATTTGTTATTAACTTAACAAATATAATAATTTTAATTATTAAATTCGTATAGGTTGTTGGTTTGTTTTCTTTTTGCGTTTTTGGATTGCAGATATTCAATTCTTTAGTTCTGCTCGATATTGAAGTAAGTAGTTTTATTATTTTTCCTAAATTTTTCCTAAGTCTTTATTATATGTTATATAATGTTGATGAATTTTTGAAATAAAATTTTCAGGATAGTTAATTATTCTTGGAGTTTGGAGTACCAAGTTTTGGGTTTGAGAGTTGGATTTTTTAATGCTTGCTTAATTGCTACCAAGTATTTTTAATTTATTTTAAAGTAAAAGTGAGTTCGTTGGTAGGTATATGTTTAGTGAAATATATATATGTGTGTTTTTGTGATAATATGCATGTTATATAGATTTTAATTTCGGAAATTAAATATTTAATGAATTGATTGCATGTATTATATATTTAGAATTGGATATTTATTGATATTTGCTATATTTTAGGTTGTGGATTGTATTGCTGGTAGTTCTAGTTTGTGAAATTTGTGATTTTAAAGCCAGGTTAATTTGTGGTTGGCCTAGCATTATGAATGGTATAGAAGTGTGATTTAAATTATAGGAAAGACCCCATTTAATAGGGAGATTATAACAAATACAAGGAAAACTCTGCCGAATTTTCAGTAGAAATTTAATGCAATTTAGCTGTAGGTTAGAGACTAAAGACTATAGATACACAAAATGAACTGAATTAAATCCTGGATTTTTGATAGCATCCCTTAGAGTAATAATAATATTTTTAAAAAACAAAGACTTCCGATTTCATTTACATCCTCCTTGCAGCGAATCAATTGATAAAGTGATTTTAATTAGTTTTCGTATTCGATTGCATCGTCATTGCATCGAATTTTTAAAATTGAGGAGCTTTTGAGCAATAAAATTAGGAATTTGAACATTTTATACATTATTGTGAATAATATTCGTTTGCATCTTTCTTACAATGAATAGACAAAGTCATGGAAATTTAATTTCGTATTCGATTGCAGCGTCCCTATATCGAATTGTAAAAATTGAATTGGCGCGTTCTTGAATAGACTATATAAATAGTAATTTATTAAAAAATGAAAAGAATGATATATATAACTTAATTAGGACTCGATCGTTTATGTATTCCTTTCAGTGATATTGTATAAAGTATTCATTTGAATACTTTACAATCGATATTGGAAATTTATGATATTATCTGAGTTGTTTGCATCCTCCTTGCAGCGATTTTCCATTCGCGGAAACGATATAAAGTCGTCATTTCTATTCATTTAGTTAACTATAGATTAATACCGTCCAGTGTATTTAAAAGTTAATTGAATACACTGGATTGTCCTTGTGGACAGTTTATGAAAGAACATGTTAAGTGTTATCACTGCATGATATTTTTTGTGTATATATATTTTGGTGCTTCTTGGCTTTATTCTCCGACTACACATTAAGATATATACCTAATAATGCAAATTCGCTAAAATATGCGTATGTTGTGTTCTTCTGTATATATCTCGAATAGTGTACTTAGAGAACCACGCTAGGGAGGCTGCTGAAATTTACATAAATGTCATGCAATCGTGATACACTTTTTACGACGCTTTTATAAATGGTTTAGGGCCTACCTTTGAAGAAAAGAAAAAAAGAAATGTTGGACGGTGAAGTGTTTTAGGTTGCATTCCCATAAATTCGGATCCGTTAACTTTATGTAATATAAAAACAAATGAACGATACCTAAAATATCATATTTTTCAGATATGAAGGAAGATCGAAAATGGATGTTTGAGAGTCGAATTGTTGATGGGTTCCTTTCAAGAGAATTGTCGGATAAGGCTGATGCAATTGTTGAGTTTTCATTGCAGCATCCAGATCTTGTGAATGGCGGCACACATATCAAGTGTCTCTGCCCTAAACCGAAGTGCCAAAATAAGCAGTTTCTTCATGTCGACGATGTGAAAGTTTGCTTGTATCGGAATGGGTTTGTGGAGGATTATCATGTTTGGAAATACCATGGTGAAAAGGAATTTATCAAACATAGAGGTCTAATTAGAGATGAAACTGGTCCATTAAATGTGAATCAAATTGGGATTGAATCTGAGAGTATAAATCAGACTTCGCGCCATACAATGGTTCTAGAAGTTGCGGGTCCAGATTTCATTCCTGAACTGATTGAAAAGGAACCTAATGCTGAAGCATAGAATTTTTATAATATGATTCGAGCTGCGGATAAACCAATTTATGAAAGTAACTCAAAGCATTCTCAATTGTCTGCTACTGTGAGGATGTTGAAAATAAAGTGTAGACATAAGTGCTCACAAGCATAATTTGATGACTGTTGACAGAGCGCCCGGGACGCATCTTACCGCTGCCCGTCGGTTGGTGTCCAATAGCAATGGTGACCTACTCACTAAAAGGATTTTTAATTTTTATGAAAATCGTGGAGTCGCCACCCGAATTGCTTCGGGATCACCTAGTGATTAACAAACAGGTAGATTCCTTTTCAGGAAAATCCCATTCGTCATCACACCAGATGATTTCTGGGTTCGGAATGAGTCATCCATACTTGGGGTAATTTCCCATTTAAGTAATGAGGTCATTATTTCCTACCAAAGACAAACAATATAAAGCGATAAATCACCCGGAAAGTAGGATGCAATGAATGGGCACGCCCAATATTCTTTCTAATCAAATTTTAGTTCTGCATAAAGTTCGTTATATTTAACCCTGATTAATTGAATGATGATGGTTGTATTAATGGGTTACTATTTGTTTTAATGAACAATTAGTCGAGTGGATTATTTCCTTATTTATTTATAGGCAGAACATCCACAAAGAGTTTCTAATATATTTTACTTGTATTTACAAGTTAATATTTGCACATTAATTTATTTATCATTTACCCGAAATATTGGGATGGCAATAATATAGACACACCCTTAAAGAGAGGAAATGTGAAATGAATTTCTACCATTTTTATCTACTTATTACCGAATTAATTAATCAAATGTCTGATTAATTATTTACAAATAGATCTAGGTGACTTGCATAAAAATTGCAAAGAAATCTTACCGATCGATTGAACCATCACGGAGAGGATGAATCAACCAACCTTGAAGCTTCAGTAGTCGATCCACCGCATGTTTTCTGAGTTGATTCTTGACATGCCTATTACATGCCTTTTGAATATGATACATAAAAATGATAGACATAATTCTAAGAAGCCTATAAATATCCTATCTATGTTAACCTAGCAAGAATTACATTTTTTTTTTGAAGTGTTCAAAAAAAATTGTCTTAAATATAGCACTGAAATGTCATGGGCATTTTGGGAACAAATTTGACGGAATTAGACAAAAAAGCACATAAATTAAAGTAGACATCTTGAACTTCAATTTAGGCTCAAGAATTTCTCAATTTGGAGCTCGGACAACCGAGACATTCCCCTTGCAAGTTAGGCCAAAATTTAGATTGCTCTCTTGGACCTTCAGCGTGATGATTCGGATGAATCCTTGATCATCCGGACGAACCTTTGTGATCATCCGGCCGGATCATCATCATGGCCATGCAAAAAAATTATTTGAAGCAGATGGGACATCCAGATGAAACATAAACATCCGAACGAATCATAAAACATCCGGCCGGATCTTCGTGAACATCCAGCCGAATCTGTAAACCTGAAACAGCAAACTTTGAAGTTTTGTATCTACTTGTTTATCACAAATTTCACCAAATGGAATATACACAACAATAAAGGGAAGCCTAAAGAAGTTATAGAAATATAAAAATAGCCAAAGAGATAAGTTTTTGGGGTAACCCAAATTATTGAACCAAAACCACGTTTTGATTCATAACTTGGGTTTCGGGGGTCCAAACTTCAATCCGATTGCTCCTACATCCTCCTGGCTTCGCTTAGAACTCACATGTATAGACATAATATAAAAATAAATTAGTATGTAAAATGAGAAAAATTTACGGTAAGCTAATTAAAAAATAAAGAAAACGGGAATGAAATGAGTTTATTCTAATGTATAAATGCTCAATGGATGGTTGGTTGCCCACAGAATGGAGGTATGTTATCGCTTTGGTTAGAAAAAATGAGCTATTGAATTGTTCAAAACAAAGGAAACTACTTAGCAGAGAAAAATGGTTGTTCTGTTGTTCTTTTTTTTCCAAAAAAAAACCCATGTTTCCTCCTCTTCATCTTATTCTATTTATAGTCATGAGATTAGGGTTTTCTTGAGACTGGGAGAATCTGCTTTTCTTAAGTGGGTGAGGTGTGACAGATCACCACCACTTCTCACTGTTGGATCTCGTAGACGCTCCATTTTTTATAAAAAGGAATATTGAACATCCAGCCGGACCTATGAACATTTGGCCGGATGTTCATTTTGGGCCTGGTGGTTTTTGGGCTCAAAACGATTTTCTGATTTATGTGGGCCGTATTTAAGGTTCGAATAAATATTTAAACACTTGTTTGGACCCTAAATTAGGCCAAAAATATATTTTGAAAATATTTAGCACATTTGAAATAATTTTTATTTATTTTCTTTAGCTCATTTCTATAAGAAACTCGGTAATAGAGTGGTCCAAACTAGACCGTATTCATCACTGGGCGCCACTTCCACGTACCTGCATCCAAAAGTTCAGTGTCTATAGTTTGCCCCCGCTTTATCGGAGTTTAGCAATCTTGGATAAACATGAATAAACGAACGTCAAAGCAAACAAACATAAACAAACCTGTCAAAAGGATACAGTTTGTATGTTTGGCTCGGGGTTCGATAGTCATTGCCGATAAGTGGGAGACAGTCTGACTCCCTAGATAGTCGTCACCGATATATTGGAGGTAGTCCGTCTCCGTAGATAGTCGTCTCTAATAAATGGAAGGTAGCTCATCTCCAGAACCTAGTGTCTAAGATGAATTCGCCTGGACACCAAAAATCTAGGATGCCCTCGATCGACTAGATAAGAAATTCTAAAACTGGAAAGCTTCGTCTGCTCTCGGTAATTATTTTAGTGTTGTTGTGGCATTACTTTTCTTACAAAATGACCCGTTCATCAATTGGAGTTTCTGGAAGTGTTATACCTGTCACTGGTTGTTCTGAAAATTCATTCATAATGCATTGAGGTTGCCTGAATTTTTTGGAAATTTTCTGGCTTTATTTTCCCACTGTTTTGAGTTTTTCAAGGTTCTGTCATCCTCTGTCGAAAATTTTGTTTGGGAGTTCAAAAAAATTATTTGAAATGTCTGGGGCCTTTAGAAAAATTTTCTAATCCTTTTAGAAGAAGTCTGGAATTTTCTGGGGCCTCTAGGACTGTTGATTTGATGTCGGACCCGTTCGTCATAAACTTTTAGGTTTTTTGGATCCTGTTGCTGATTCTAAATTTTGAGGGACCAAAATGGAAATTTGGCCCCCCATTATGCTTTGAGAAATCGCCACTTTCCCCATTTAATTCTCCTTCTGCTTTTTGATTTCTCCCTTTCTCACTTATTCTCTCATTAATTCCTCATTAACTCATAAGATTTCTTCATACTCTTCTCACTTACACTGTTCTCTTCACTACATTTCAGTTTTCTTATTTTCTCTCTTCTCTTCTCTCTATTCTTTTCCCTCCTTTTCTTTTTCTTCTCATTTTCCTTTCAAAATGGCTGATTTGCCAATGGAGGAGAACCCAGACATTCCAGAGGCTACTCAACCAATCATAGACCCTCTAAATCCATTCGAGGACCGTTCTTGCTCTATCTATACGGTGGATGAGTGTGTCTTTGTTCCGAATTCATGTGGATTGGAGAGAGGGGCAAAAATCAAACCCTTGATGAATCTAAGCGCACAAATCAGCTGTTATGCTTCACTACAGGTAGGTCATCATTGCCCAGCGGTTCATTTCAAGTTTTTATTGCTGTTGTGGATTTGGTGCAATTTTTGGATGCCTGGACTGTCATTACAGGTCTAGCTGAATGTTTGAACATCCGACCGGACGTTCACGACGTCCTGGCAGTCTTTTTTTCACCTATTTTGCTTGCTTTTGGAGTCTTTTGTGCTTAAATGATTATTTGCATGCCTCAGTGATGATTTGTGATGTGTTATATGTTCTAGGTGCTAGTGAAATGATGATGTCACGACCAAATGCTGAAAACTAGGCTTTGAATGATTGTTTGCATGTCTACTGATGATTGCAGTGTATTATGTGCCTTGTGTGTTGGTAATTTGGATGGTTTTTGTGAATATGCATTGTGGCAGCCAACTATTTGGAATAGGGACGTAATCATTTGGCCGGATGTCAAATGATGCGGCCGGAGGTTTTCATCCAGAAGGAAGTGAGTGACTGAATCCTTAACTTGTTTGCTTTGGATTTATGACCTATTACTTTATCTTTTCTCATGTGATGATGTTTGAACGATGGTAAGTGCTATGCTAGTGCATTCTCGACTCATTTGTTATATACAAATCGTGTCATTGTCCAAGACTTTATTCGTTTAGAACTGTGATCATATCATAGGCTATGTAAGACTGTGAATGTAATGGATATTGAAACTGTTCTCCATCTTTGGTGAGTGTTTGTGCCTTTATCCAAAACTCGTTCGTTTTCAATTATGATTGCGGCATGAATGGTGAATTTAACACTCGTTCGTGCTTTATATTGTGGATTGACTTGTCGTCGTGTGTGCAAATGCATGTTTTACTTACAGTGAGTATTTTACTTGTAGAGAGGATCTGCCACGAGCTTTTCCCAATCGGGGAATTTATGTGATTCCAGGAAGGCCTGGGGCATGCTTCCTGAGGCTGTCAGGAATTGTGTTCATCATAATGGGCTTGACACATTCCGGATCAGCTGGGTCATGTTGACCGGGCTTCTACTTATGCACTGATAGAGCATTGGATGTGTAGTACTCACACCTTCCATCTGTCGTGCGAGGAGTACACACTTACACCTGGGGCATTTGCTACAGTCACTGGTGTCAGGTATGTAGGTGAGCGGATCCCTTTTGATAGTGCCCTGTACTATACCTCTATGGAAGAGAGGAATGCATATTTCCTTTGGATGTTTGGATTTATGCCCCTCTATCGTGATAATGACACCAAGATCGTCTATTTTGGTATGCTGGAGTGGCTTGCACTGCTCATTGAGGAGGGTCCGAATAGGACCAGTATATATAGGGATCCTGTGGATGAGGTGGGTCATGATCAGATGACCAGGACCTTCCTGTTTCACTTGCTGGCGAGCATAATGTTCAGCAATGAGACTAGCAGCTTGTGGATTCATTTTGTACCTCTTCTTAGGGACTTCAACGCCATGAGGCATTATGACTAGGGGTCTGCTGCCCTAGCTTATTTATACTCCTGTTTGGATAGGTTTTCCATGGGGTACAAGAAGCTGAATGGGTTCTGGCATGCAGTACAGGTAAATATTCTGACTTTGGCTTGTTCTTTGGTCTATCTTCATTTTTGTTGCTAACCTTTGTTGTTCTTTTTGTAGATATGGGCTATAGGGATGGGCATGCTGAAGAACTTTCGCCCTATAGTAATTCGTGGGATCCTTCCTTCATTGAGGCGATGGGGCGCCTCTCGCAACACGACCTCGCAGATGACCCTGGCGAACCACAGGAAGGTTTTGAATGAGCTGACCCACACGTCAGAGGGTGTGATTATCTTTTTGCACTTCCTTGCTTATTTTAGTTTCACACTCTGACTTGGATGGTCTTTTCTGGAAGCTTCACTTTGATTGGATGGGTGATCTGGATAGATTACCTGAGTATGTCCTTACCTCTATAGAGAAGGATGTTGAGCGAGTCCTGCTGAAGGGTTCTGGCTGCAGGATGTAGTTCCTCGATAAGAGAGTCATCGACCAGTGCTCAGAGGTTGAGAGGGAAGCTGTCCCTCAGGATCCTCCACAGAACATGTTCTAAACCCATCGCTTGGCAGGGGGCTATGTGGCTCACTGGATTACCGACAGGGATTGCCTGGACTTCATTATTGAGGATGCTTCCTACCTCGACTTCTTGGATAGTTCCTATCTGCCTGCTCTTCCTTTGCCCGTGACGAGGGCTATTGCTGTAAGTATCAGTCTGATTTTTGAATTCTTCTTTCTTGCTTATGGCTGGTTCTGAATTTTTAATGATTTTTTCAGGCTAGGAGAGCTGTGATCAAGCTCCCGAAGAACATTAGGGGCTTGATTCTGTTGGGAGGCGATAAAGGTGGTCATATAGGCTCCTCGGCTGCTGGGGCCCTAGTTAGTAGATCTGCTGATAGAGAGAGCCCAGCGAGTAGAGGCTCTGCTTCCTCGAGTCGGAGGGGTGGCATATATGTGGGCCAGGTCACATCTTTTCCTCCTTCGATCTTCACCTGCTGTACCCCTAGTGGTATCACAGAGCAGGTCATTGAGCCCTCCTCAGAGCACCGTATGGTAGTGCCTTCTGGTGTTACATATGTAAGTATGTTGTGATTGTTTCCTTGTCACTTACTTTCAAACTTTTGACATTTGGAATTCTCATGAATTTTCTTTGTTGTAGGTCCCTATTAATGACGCTTATCAGCTGGCTGGCATGTTTCAGGCATGTAAGTTCATGGCGGTGGGACTGTGCAACACTTGGCAGACCCGAGTGACTGAACAGGAGGCGGAGATTGCTAGTTTGAGAGCTCAGTTACATCAGAGGGCTACTGAGACTAGGCCCACAACTGAGGAGGCTTCTTCAAGTAGCAGCAGTGATGACAATCAGACTCAATTCAAAAGGAGAGTCCGCCCTAGGCAGGATTGAACACTTTTTATCTCTGAAACATTGTTGATGCATTTGGGCACTTGTTTGGCCTGTTGTTTTGAATATTTCTGACACTTTGCAGCTGTGCTTTCACGGAGGAAGCTTTTATTTGGCCCTATTATGCATGTATGCACATGTTGGAATGTTTTAGATGCCTAATGTAGTGATTATGTTTTTATGAAAATGCCTGTATGTATGTTCATAAGAATGCAATTATGTATGTTTATGAAAATGCAATTGTGTATGAAAATGCATGTTCGTGAAATGCAATTACGCCTATATACTCATCTTTACACATGAGCGTGTACGTGCATGCATGAGAAATGTATGAAAAAAAAATCTTTTTGGGACGTCGTGAACATTCGGCCATATGTTCAAAGGTCCGTTCGGATGTTTGATGATCCGGCAGGATTTTCAGGCCCTGCACGCCTCTTTTTTGACATCTGTATGTTGCTTCGCCAGGTGTTACACCACTTATTCCTTCCTTCTTATTTCTGATAAAGGCTGTCCCTTCACGTGTATGCCACCCTATGGATCAATGAGAGGTGACTTGTATTCCACATGCATGCAATTTATTTATATTGGGAATTGCCTCATCATTCCAGTAGCCCTATTTTTCTTTTCTTTTGCCCATAGCTCCTTTTGTTTCTTTCATCATTTTCTCTTGTTCTTATTTCTTGCTCTTGCAATGAGTTCATTTCTTTCTCATGCCCCTTCAATGATTGAGGGTCTCATTAGAGACCTTTTGGATCCCAGTCACCAAAAATGGAACTACCTGCATGATTTTGCCTTGTCTCTGCTAGTTTCTATGAAGGGTGTGGCACATGATGAATGCTTTCTCAAGAGTGTTGCTAAGTGTTGGAATTACCGAGATCATGTGTTCCACTTCAATGACGTTGAAATATGCCCCCTACCTGAAGAATTTGCTACTATTCTAGGTAAAAGTTACGCTTCCCTTTCAATTCCTGCGGCCTTGCCCTGCTTGGAGTTGAATTTTCCTGCCTTCATGGTTCCACTTTTTGGCCTGCCACATCAAACCCTGCTGTCTTACATAAATCAGGGGATGTTAACTCTACTTGAGTTACTGGAACATTGTAAACATAAGACCACTGGCTGTTTTTCTTGGTGAAGAATCCTTGCTTTCTCTTTATATGCAGCTTACCTGCTAATTGACCCAAATGGCATGGGTGATATTCAAATTGCTCATGTTATTAGTCAAGTGGAGGACAGTGCGGATCCTTTTCCTATCATTCTGGCTGAAACATTCATCGGCTTGGATAGTGTTTCTCAAGGTGGTCGATCTAAGGGTAGTCCAATGCTTTTGCAGGTAAAAGGTGGTTTTATAATTATTATTATTATTGTTATATTTGTGATTTTTGCTTGGTATTATTATTATTATTATTATTATTATTATTATTATTATTATTATTATTATTATTATTATTATTATTATTTGGCTATTAAATGTGACAGATTTGGCTGAGGGAATGATTGGGTCTTTTGGAGGTTCCAAGAAACTTGGATCTTTACATGCCTAGGCAATTAATGACCCATCGTCTCTCTCGCGCTATACTTGATCTGACAGAAGCTGAATGGGATGACTTTCTGAATAACAGATAGGAGGATGATATCTGCCGGCATTATCCATGATGGTCCCTAACAGAAGTGACAGTAGAGCTTTTTGACAGGTGCGTGCCATTGGCCGGACTGCACCTTTCTAGTTCCTCACCCCATCTAGGCTCTGTCGCCAATACGGGCAAGTTCAATGCATCACGCCTATACTACCTGACATTGAGAGCTCTCCCCTGCAGCCCTAGTTGCTCGACTGGATCTGCCGTGGGTGGGGCGGTAGACGCCGACTTATCAATGTGACTTTCCACAATAGTACTGTGACTGATGACTTTTACAAGGCCTGGGTTGTGCTACAAAATCGTGAACCATCCGTATCCTATTCCAAGGACATGACTACCCTATATAATGCAAGTAGAATGCAGTATGGAAACACTAGGCGTTAGATGGTCTCATATCCGCCCCTTGCCTATGCTTTAGAAATGTTTTCTTTTCAAGCAAATGTAAACATTTCACTGTTATCATAAATAAGACAATGTTTATCAATAATTCTGTTTTATTAATGTAATGCACTCTTTTATTTACAAAAGCGTATTGTACTGATCACGCATAATATGCCCCCTGTTACCAACTGTCCTTCACGAGTTTTTCAGTTGGAAATTTTCTCTCAAATCATCATTCATTTCATTCATCATCATTTTTTTCTTCTTTTTTTATTATTATTTTTTCAGAGGTAGTATTTCTTCAGCCTGTCCATGTTGATGGGTTGAGTGAATTCATTACCCTCTAAATCTGAAATCTTGATTGCCCCCTTTGGTAGGACTTTCACAACCATGTACGGACCTTCCCAGGTTGGTTTGAACTTGGCTCGGGGATCAAAAGGAACGAGTCTGGCTTGCTTCAAGACCCAGTCTCCTTCTTTAATGGCACGGGGCTTGATGCTCTTATTGAATGATCTGGCCATCCTCCGTTGGTACAATTGTGTATGGTAGAGGGCTTTCTTTCTATTTTCCTCAAGGGATAAAAGTTTTCTGTACTTCTTCTCTGCCCACTCAGTCTCTGGCAATTGTGATTCTAGCACTACCCAAAGCAACCTGCATTGCATTTCTATCGGAAGCACTGCTTCTCCTCCATACACCAAAGAGAAAGGTGTTTGCCCTGTTGCACTTTTGATAGTGGTGTTGTATCCGAAAATGGCATATGGTAACTGCTCCGACCAATCTTTGTATGTCTTGACCATCTTTGCTAGTATCTTTTTAACAGCCTTATTAGCAGCCTCAACAACCCCGTTGGCTTGCGGTTTATAAGGAGATGATTTGTGGTGCTCTACGCCATTCTCTCTTAGAAAGTTGGTTGTTTCCCCTTGGAACTGTACTCCATTGTCTAACACTATGTGATGAGGGAGCCCAAACCTGCATTTGATCTTCTTGTCTAGGAATTCTGTCATGCTGTGCGCAGTAACCGCTGGGAGTGAGACAGCTTCCACATATTTAGTAAAGTGCTCAACTGCCACAATGATATATTTATGACCATTGGAGGTAGTAGGTTTTATGGGTCCCATGATATCAATTCCCCAAACAGAGAAAGGCCACGGGGAAGCAAGATTGTGTAATTCTGACGGTGGGATGTGAATCTGATCTCCGTATATCTGACAGTTGTGGCACTAGTGAACAATTCTGATGCAATCCTTGTCCATGGTATCCCAATAATAGCCTTGCCTTTGAATCTTCAATGATAATACAGGCCCACTCATATGATTCATGTTCCCATCAGCTTCTTCTTTTGTGTTACATCTCAAAAGTACTCCAGCAGGTGATCTTCGATACAACACACCTTCGTGGAAAGTGTAGTTTATCTGTACCTTGCTAGGATCCTCCCATATTGAGGCGAGTGTGGCTAGAGTATCAGCCATTTGGTTTTCTCCCCTTTGTAGGTGAAACATGCTGCATTTCTGGAAGTAGCTTTTGACCTACTATAGGTGTTCAACATACGGCTTCAGTTTTTCATCTCTGACTTC
>CANYLF010496843.1:0-15794 GCA_948193215.1 Bocquillonia castaneifolia | reverse complement strand
GTGTTTTGTTATTAGCCATGAAGCTTGGGTTTAAGAAGAGTCCACCAGCATTTCTTTACCTTCTGAACAACACACGTGTGGATTTCAAGAAGAAAATTCAACGAGGTGTGAACTTTGCATCTGCTGGTGCTGGCATTCTTGACCACACTGGATTTGAACAATGGGTTGGTTTTTCAATCCTTTAATTCTAATTATATAGATTTTATATATGATATTAATGGATCAAGACCTGACCGTCCAGTCTAGCTCGGTCCGTCGGCTTAGGAGGTCTCTCTGCATGGACAGAAGAAGAAGTAGGATTAGAGGTGGGGGGTTGCCACATAAACCCACCGATGCCTAAATTAGAGAGAGATAGATGAAAGAGAATGTGTATGTGTTGAGTGTAAAGTGTAAGATGTATGTTCCCTCTGGTGGAGGGTTCTCTTCAACTTATATAGGGTATTGAGTTGGTGTACCTTCTTTGAGGGTAGTTTCCTACTATGCCCCCAGGAGTGACAGGGTGGGCCTGGTGAGGCCCAAGACAATGGTAAACCATCACTACTCCCCTCAAAAAGAAGTTCAAGTTATTTATGACTTGTGCTGTTGATCTGTGTTTATGACCTGACGCTATAGTTTCCTTTATATGTAGATGGGCGATACGTACTTGTACTGTTCTTAATGTGAGAGATTCATGCCTCGTAACATAGTCTTGAGTCGCAATCTCAAAGGTAGCCTCACTCTTTCATTAGGCAATTTGCCTTGGGCAATTCCTAGGCCTTTTTCCTTAGGCTATTCCTAGTGACACCAGCTAGGTCCGCACGAGGTTAGCTTTCCTTTTTCCTTGGGCAATTCTTAGCCCTTTTTCCTTAGGCAATTCCTAGCGACACCGGCTAGGTCTGCATGAAGGTAGCCTCCTTTTTCCTTAGGCGATCCCTAGCAACACAGACTAGGGCCGATTTTCCTTGGGTGATTCCTAGCGACACAGGCTAGGTCCACGCGAAGTTAGCCTCTTTTTGCCTTAGGTGATTCCTAGCAACACCGGCTAGGGCCGCAAGAAGGTAGCCTCCCGTTTTCCTTGGGCGATTCCTAGTGACACCGGCTAGGTCCGCGCGAAGTTAGCCTCTTTTCCCTTGGGCGAAGCCCTCCAAAGGGCTTAGATAAAGCCCTCAGGAGGGTGTGAGATTGTATCTCGTATTATGACTTAGTGCGAGAGCGTATCTCATTTTATGACTAGGTGAAGCCTTTAGGATGAGGAGGTGAAGCCTCTAGGATACGAGAACATATCTCATTTTGCAATCTAGGCAATGCCTTTAGGATGAGGAGGCGAAGCCTCTAGGATGCGAGAGCGTATCTCGTTTTATAATCTAGGCGATGCCTTTAGGATGAGGAGGCGAAGCCTATAGGATGCGAGAGCGTATCTCATCTTATGATCTAATCGATGCCTTTAGGATGAGGTGAAGCCTCTAGGATGTGAGAGGGTATCTCATCTTATGATCTAGACGATGCCTTTAGGATGAGGAGGATGATCTAGGCGATGCCTTTAGGATGAGGAGGCGATGCCTTTAGGATGAGGAGCGGAGCCTCTAGAATGCGATGGGATATCTCATCTTATGATCTAGGTGATGCCTTTAGGATGAGGAGGCGAAGCCTCTAGGGTACGAGAGGGTATCTCATCTTATGATCTTGACGATGCCTTTAGGATGAGGAGGCAAAGCCTCTAGGATGCGAGAGGGTATCTCATCTTATGATGTAGGCAATGCCTTTAGGATGAGGAGGCGAAGCCTCTAGGATGCGAGAGCGTATCTCGTCTTATGATCTAGGTGATGCCTTTAGGATGAGGAGGTGAAGCCTCTAGGATGCGAGAGTGTATCTCGTCTTATGATCTAGGCGATGCCTTTAGGATGAGGAAGCGAAGCCTCTAGGATGCGAGAGGGTATCTCATCTTATGATCTAGGCGATGCCTTTAGGATGAGGAGACGAAGCCTCTAGGATGAGGAGGCGAAGCCTCTAGGATGCGAAAGCGTATCTCGTCTTATGATCTTAACAATGCCTTCAGGATGAGGAGGTGAAGCCTCTAGGATAAGGAGGCGAAGCCTCTAGGATGCGATAGGGTATCTCGTCTTATGATCTAGGCGATGCCTTTAGGATGAGGAGGCGAAGCCTCTAGGATGCGAGAGGGTATCTCGTCTTATGATCTGGGCGATGCCTTTAGGAAGAGGAGGCAAAGCCTCTTGGATGAGGAGGCGAAGCCTCTAGGATGTGAGAGCGTATCTCGTCTTATGATGTAGGTGATGCCTATAGGATGAGGAGGCGAAGCCTCCAGGATGCGAGAGGGTATCTCGTCTTATGATCTAGGCGATGCCTTTAGGGTCCAAGGTGGTGCCTGATGAGGAGGCGAAGCCTTTAGGATGTGAGAGCGTATCTCATTTCGCCTTTATAGTGCGAGAGCATATCTCGTCTTATGTCTTCTTGGGCGAAGCCTGAGGGTACGAGATCGTGTCTTGTCTTATGCCCTCTTCGACGTAGCTGGTAGAGTGAGATCATGTCTCTTTTTATACGTATGGGCGAAGCCTGAGGGTGCAAGATTGTGTCTCATCTTATGCCCTCTTGGGTGAAGCCTGGTAGTGCAAGATCATTTCTCATCTTATATGTATGGGCGAAGCCTGAAGGTGCGAGATCATGTCTCGTCTTATGCCCTCTTGGGCGATGCCTGAGGGTGCGAGATCGTGTCTCATCTGGGGTCCCCTTTCCGACCTTGGACCATCCCCGAGTCTACTTTGCCCTGTGTCTTGTTCATACGCTTGGGAAAGATTATACTTAGAGAAATGTTTTAGATGCAAGTAATGGCTCAAGGACCTTTATTGAAATATAAAAGATAAGGACTTAGCACATAATGTCTTATATTGCTTACTCATAGTATTCTAATGTACTTATGTGTTTCAGATCCTAAGCAGGGTGCGCCCTCCCTGTGAGCTAAACTGGATACATGTGAGATAGTCTTGGTGATGCTATGAGGAATGGTAGACCATCACTACTACTTCCCAAAAATGTCCCAAGTTATTTATGACTTGGTCTTGGTGATGCCATGCCGACATTGTGTTATTGCCTCCTGGTAAGGTTGTTTTGAGGCGATGCCATGCCTCCTGGTAAGGTTGTTTTGAGGCCATGCAATCCCCATGTATTCATATCTGAAGTTTTATTATCCGATCACAACTTTCACCGTACCAATGATGGATCAAGACCTGACCGTCTAGTTCAGCTGGGTCCGCCGGCTTAGGAGGCCTCTCTGTATAGACAGAAGAAGAAGTAGGATTAGAGGTGGGGGGTTGCCCCATATGCCTAAATTAAAGAGGGAAAGATGAGAGAGAATGTGTATGTGTTGAATGTAAAATGGAAGATGTATCTTCCCTCTGATAAAGGGTTATCTTTAACTTATATAGAATATTGAATTGGTGTACCTTCTTTGAGGGTAATTTTCTACTATGCCCCCAGGAGTGATGGGTGGGCCTGGCGAGATATAGCAACGGTTTTTTAAACACTTGTGAAAATTTGAGGTGGAAATTTTACTTGTTTTTTTTTCTTTAACTTTTATTTATTTATTAGAACAATCTCAGTCATTCTTTAATTATCTTGATTGTTGAGATTTTCAAACCTCAACCCCTAATCAAATGAAATCTCATTTGTCTCTATCAATCGTGTCTCTTCCCTCCACCACTCCGCCGCCTCCTTCTCCATCACCGTCTGCTCCGTCTCCGGTGAGCTATTTCTCTCTCCTGCTATACCGTTCTAACTTCTCTCTTCTCTCTCCTCCGCTGTCTCCTCTACCTCCAGTGAGTTATTTCTCTCTCCTGCTATACCGTTCTGACTTCTCTCTTCTCTCTCCTCCGCCGTCTCCTTCGTCTCCTCCACCTCCGGTGAGTTATTTCTCTCTCCTATACCGTTGCAACTTCTTTCCTGCTATATGAATAGTTTATTAGTTCTTTAACCGTCTCTCTTTCTCATGTACTGATATTTGTTGAAAGCATTTTGGATATTATTTTTGTATATGTTGCCAGACTATCGTGAGAGATCTTCCACCGTCGGAAGTGGCGGAATCTTGCTTTATGGCTGGACCTGACTTTGTGATTGTAAGCAGAGGTTTGATGCTTTAATACTTTTTGTTTAAAGTTCAATTTTCTTGTTTAATACTTTTGAACCCTTCTTTTATTCTTTGACTTATTACTATCTTTTCCTGACAAGTATTTGCTAGTCATTGCAGCTTAGAAGACTTTGGTGAGATTAATTTGTGAATCCTGGTAGTATAATATATGCATTTAATTTTTTTCTATCCTCACCTGTGTACATCTTGATTAAATAAGCTGTTTTCAGTGTGCCTATTTAGCGGTACATAATATGTAGTCTAAGTCGAACTTCTCCACAAAGAACTCGAAGTTCTCTTTTTTTTTTTTTGTAGTCTAATTTAGTTGTTTTTGCCCAATGGGGCATTATTGAAATAATAAATGCCAAATCTTTCTTTGCGTTGGATTCTTCTGACTGTAGAGGAAAGAGTTACAGATAAATAATCCAAATTATCATGCCAGTAAGTTCTGCCTTTCTGTATGCTTTTTGGCATTAGCACTATCTGTAAGTTTACAGCTCCTGAAAAGGCAGAAATTAATTGAATGGCTAGTATCAAAGACAAGTGAAAATGCACAAATTATCCTGCTGCGAACAGTAATTCTATCCTCAAACAACTTATTATCATGAGCAATGCACTTCTTCATTATATATCTGGTGGTACTTAGTGATTGGCTTTCTCTGTATTAACTATTTGAAGTTAAATAAATTTGTAATGAGTTGGTAATCTGAGTGGATGAATTCCTTTTGCATGCAGGTATGTGGCGACTGAACTGGCTACTGACATAGTGATTACTGTTGGTGATGTAATATTTTATTTGCATAAGGTATGTATTCTGCATGATATTGATTCAGAAATTATCTATGAAATGAGTTTACCAGTCACTACATAATAACGTATGGAATAATCTATCATTAGTCATTTTTTTTAAACCTACTTATGTTATTAGGAATGAAGATAGTAGTGGTGTATATTCCATCCAGTTATATTATGTCCTTAAACCCTTCCCAAAAGTCTGAAATGAGATTTTTGGACTTCATTTGATCGTTAATTGTGCACTTAAAATTTGTGTATTTTTGTTTACTAGACATGCTTGTTTGATTAAGTTTATTTCTAAAATATTTTTGTAGTTCCCACTGTTGTCCAAGAGTGCAAGTCTGCAGAAGTTGGTCTCAAACACAAAGGATGAGAACACCGATGAAATTCACATCCAGGATATTCCTGGTGGACCTGCTGCTTATGAGATATGCGCAAAGTTCTGCTATGATATGACAGTTACTCTCATTGCATACAATGTTTTGCAGCTCGGTGTACACAAAGAGTAAGAGATTTCGTTTATGGTTGGTA
Organism: Bocquillonia castaneifolia; assembly: GCA_948193215.1. Taxonomy (NCBI): domain Eukaryota; kingdom Viridiplantae; phylum Streptophyta; class Magnoliopsida; order Malpighiales; family Euphorbiaceae; genus Bocquillonia; species Bocquillonia castaneifolia. The sequence continues at coordinate 10,351 of CANYLF010496843.1, read as the reverse complement.
AGTTTGCAATAAACAAGTGAAAGGGTTGCTTACTCTTTTCTTCTAGTAGTTGAAAATGAGACTATTGCTAGAACTGTTACTCATTACTGCTCATAGAAGTAATTCATTGATATATTTATCGTGCCAGCTGACCCTGAAGATCCATTTATACTAGTTCCAGATAAGTTCTGACTTCTGAAGGTAAGAGATGTATCAGAGTGCCCTGTACTTTGCTGTAATCTTGTAGAACTCGACTAGATAGGGGATTGGTTAATTAACCATAATTTTTTATTCTGAGCTTTTTCATATATATCCTTCTAAGACCTGAAACATATATATTGACTCATAATTTCCTGCAGCTTGCATGCTATTTCCATTCTAGGTACAAGTCAATTCAGTCTGCTACATATATCAGGAATGGTAATGACATTTTCTGTACATTTTCAATTTCTCTAAGTTACTTGAGCCTTATATTTACTGTACTTTAAACTGTGGGGAAATCTGACTGAGGAACGAATTGCGAAATACGTTATGGATCTGGATCCATTGCTGGTCATTTATTTGTTTTGATACTTGATAGGACTATTATTATAAGGAACTTTTCTATTTGCCAAACCTTCTATTAAAGATGTTGAAGAACTTTCAGGTGCGATTCTTGCTTCATTTATCACATATGGTGCTAATTATATTTCTAAATATAATATGACAGACTTCTGAATTTTGCTTTGTGTCAATAGAGCAGGAAATCTTTGTTGTCTTGACAGATGCATTTCATAAACTTGGCTTCAAGTTGCATGTCTCAGTGTTACAACACTTGTTCTTTTCCAGTTTCCTTTTGATGCAGTTGCTTTCTTTTTTCATGCATTTTGAGATTGGGAGTTTGGTTTCTTTAAGTTGCGCGGCAAGTGTTTCTTACATTTTATGCTCTTCTAGTATTTTATATATTACTAGGGAATATTGCTAGCTACCTAAGCGAAGGGGTCAGTATGAACCAGTGGATTGCCATGATTTACTGTATGATTTTCTTCATTTATATCATAAACAGATTGTTCTATGCTGAAATGCCATCTGTTGTGGTACAGACAAGGAAGAGAGTGCTTATTAATGCTTTTACAGTCTGTGAATTGCATGATACCTTTTCTCCTGCCAGAGGAGCAGGTATGAGAATTTTTTATTTTTCATTGACAGTGACAGTTCTTGTTTCTTATGGATTATTTACAGATCATCAATTTCTTCTTTGTATGTTATTTTGCTAGATGCATTTACAAATCATCATTTTCTTCGTATGTAAAACTGTTTGATAAAATTTAGGAATGTGTTGGCTAATCCATAAGCATACAAGCAGCAAGAGGCTGCAGATCAAGCATTCATGATACAGAATTTAACAACTTATTTTCTTGACCTGAATCTTACAAGAAGGTACTTTATTGATTACCTGAATGTTAGAGGTTCCTTGTGCCTAAGATGGTTCACATATATCAATTAATTTAAGAACCTAAGAATTCTGACAACTAACACTGAGAATTCTGACATCTAACAACAAAAAATACTTTCTTGTTTAATTAGTTCATTTTTCTTGCTCGTGTATTAGTCCTTTGCTTTTATCTTGCAGTTAACACATTATTAACATGATATGAACTTTTTAATATTTGTCATTGTAAAGCTTTACCAAGATGTTAGAGATGCTTCTGCTTCTGGTGCTCGGTGCCTTTAAAGGTTATTACTTATGTTTATATGGTTTTGTGCTTTTTCATATAAGCAGGCAGGTGCTATCTTCTTTTCAGAAGAGTTTAAGACTGAGGTTCTCTTTGATCAGCTGGCAATCATGAAGGAAACAGGAAGATGACGGGGAGTGGGAACTAATAGAAATGGGCTCTTTCGGTGGAGTGAAATTTTAAAGCTCCTCAAGTGGAGTGAAACTGAAGCCTTAGAGACTAAAAGATAATAATTATTGTACCAATATGGTCCTTCGAACCCAATACTTTCATTTTGATATTGCTTTTGGTTTTGTAAGAAAAATATGATTATTGTAGTAAAACTTATTACGGTTAATTCAAGTTTTACGCATTTTGTTATATCGTCTCAAGTAGTAATTGTTACATTTTGATGAAAGTGTTGCTACGAGTAACAAGTTAGTCTTGTCATAAATAGTAAAACCTATTACGGTTAATTCAAGTTTTATGCATTTTGTTATATCATCTCAAGTAGTAATTGTTACCTTTTGATGAAAGTGTTGTTATGAGTAGCAAGTTAGTGTTGTCATAAATAGTAATATTCGTTGCCTTTTCTTGGTAAAAGTGTTGTTGTAGATGTTGAAATCTATTGATTAAAGTTCAGCAAAACCGTTGCCTTTTCTATAGAAATTGTTGCCTTTTATTTATTCAAAACCGTTGCAGTATATGGTTTAAAACTATTGCCAAAAGTTAAAACTGAAAACCGTTGCTTTAGGTTACCCAAAGGCAACAATTTATTATCCGTTGCGAAAGAAGTAGACAACTATTGCTTTAGACCTAAGGCAACGGGAGCTAATGCAACGATGATAAAACTGTTGCCATAGACCTAAGGCAATAGTTTTAATAGTTATAGCAATGCTTTATAGTCGTTGTCATAGACCAAATATGAGGTAGTGCATTTACTGTTTCAGTTTTAGGCATATAGTACCAATTCGTGGCAAATGGTTCATAGTTTTAGCTATTGAAATTTTATATCCATAACTAACTGAGCTATAGTCTCAAATCCCAGTAGCTAAAACGGTGAATCATTTGTCACAAACTTATATTTTTTGTAGCAAAATAATTCAACTTTTTAATCACGGCACAAATAAGTGAGTAGCTAAAGTTGATTATTCTTAGCTTTGGAATGAGTAAATTTCGTAGCTAACTTTTAGCTACGCCACTTTTAGCTACAAGCTACGAAACAAACTTGTAGTAGCTATATACAAATCTTATGTGTTAGCTATGATCTATGCCGTAGCAATAGATGTAAAATGTTGTAGTCTATATAAAGTGAACTTGAAGGGTGGAGGTTTCAACAAAGTACGGGTTGTTTAATCACTACCTAGCAGAAGGAAAGCTCATCTCGAGCAAGTTATTAGAAGCTGTGACATTGCTGTGAGTCCTTATCGGCCTTCCCGAGTCCATCTCAATAGCCAAACATTCCTTCAATTCAGCCAATACATTATTAATGTCTGGCCTTTGTATCGCAGTTGGTGGAACGCAGGACATGGCTATCTCCACAGCTTTCCAAGCCGAATTAGTGTTGAATTCATCTTGTAATCTTGAATCTACAATGCCATTAATATCCCCACTTTGAATTATAGGTCCAATCCATTGTAATATGTGAGTGTTGGTCTCTTGTCCTTTTATTACTACTGGCAGGCCAGTGATTAGCTCAAATAGAATTACTCCAAAACTGTACACATCACTTTTCTTATTCAGGTTTCCTGATGCAAGAAATCTGTATATAGAATTTAAATGATTTTTAGAAGGAAAAGAAAAAAGCTTTAGAAGGGACTTAATGAATTATATTACATACATACATATATATATATATATAATTTATTGGGTTATAAGTACTCTTACTGAGGGTCAACATATCCAAATGTGCCAGCAGGACGAGTATTTACATGAGTGTCTGTATCAGTTGCATAAACTCTAGAAAGCCCAAAATCAGATATCTTAGCTAGGAAGTTCTCATCCAGTAATATATTTGAAGATTTCATATCTCTGTGAATTATCGGTGGCCTGCATCCATTGTGTAGATAGTCCAAACCTGCAACTTTATTAGAGCTAATTAGCTAGGAAAGAAAAATATTATAATTAGTACTGAAAAGAACTGAAAGGACAAAATTTGTCATAGAAATGGACCATGTGCTGCATCTACTGCAATTCGGAGTCTATCCCTCCAGCTTAAAACATTAGTGCTTGACTCTGCAAAAATCATGCATCAGTACATTGAAAAAGATTGTTATAACTGTAACAAGATTAAATGACTATAAATTCGAAGCATGATTAATATAAATCCTATGAAACAATATTAGGACATTACAAATTATTGACTTCCATCAAACTATATCCAAAATGACTAACACTACAATAATAGGCGTGGTTGGGAGGACTTGACTATTATTAAGAATAGGGGTGAGCATTTGATTTGAACCGAACTGAGAACCAAATATGGGAAGTTCGGTTCAGTTTTCAGAGTAAAATTTCAGTTTAATTTGTTTATTTTGATCAAAATTTCGGTTTGGTTTTAATCGACCATTGTTGCTAATAACCTGATAAGCGCTGGCGCAAGTTTCCATTTGCCATGTACTCATAAACAAGTGCCTTATTTTCTTGCTCGTCACAATAACCAACGAGGGACACCAAATTTCTGTGATAGACAAGCATCAAAAGTCGGACCTGCAATATTCCATTGTTTAGAGTAGTAGTATATTAAGTGATGAAAAAAACATGCATGAAGAGTACGTAGTTGCTAGTATTTGATAATTTTAACTGCACCTAATTGTCTAACCTCTGATTGAAATTCCTTATAGCCTTGCTTTGACGATTGAGATAACAACTTCACAGCAACTTGAGTGCCATCTTTCAGGCTGCCGAGATAAACCTTTCCAAATCCTCCTTGTCCAATAATGTTAATGAAATTACGGGTGATAGTGACTATTTCAGAGTATGTGAAGAACTGATTCTTTGATCTTGCAGATGCTTCCTTTCTGGATTCAGCACCTGCCTCTGCCGCGAGAAAAAAAAAATAATAGACAAAATGTCCCTGATTTTGTGATCCAGTAACCAAACTTTTCAAAACTAAATATGACAATTCTATGGAATTTAAGTAGAAAAATCACCTTCCTGTCTTCTCCTTCTCCAAAGGAAAACCGTGATACACAACAACACAAGGGCAAGGACTGATACAACAGATACAGCTATTGGAAGTAGAAAACTACGCTTCTTTTTCTTACAGGAAATCCCTTGGCATGGATTTGAATTTACATCCACACTAGCAGCATCAAAGAACAATTAATTTCATAATTGAAGAAAATGTAGATGTGTGTGTTCTTATTTAGGCTATAATCTAGGCCAACCACAATAAGAAAACAAATCAAACCTCAGCTGCAAATTTCCCTTTTCGGACTTTTCTAGCAGATATGGAGGAATTGGACCTGTAAGCCTGTTTCCAGTTAAATTTCTGCAAAGAAAATGAGCTTTGAATCTTAGTTTATTACTGCTGGAGTTATCTCTATATATGTTCTGAAGTTTCAAGTTTAACCTTAGAGCCACAAATGAAAAATGTAAAGTCAATTGACTTACAGAAATTTTAAGTTTGACAGTTGTGCTAAAAATTCAGGAACTGTACCAGTCAATTCATTGTTGGACAAATCCCTGAAAGAACAAAAAGACAATAAATAGACTTGTTCTAGTACTCCTGAACCTTATATTTATGAGCTTGGCAACAAAAACTCGGTCATTTGTTTTCAGAAGTTCAGCATTTAGCTGGGCACTTACAATGATTGTAACTCTTTGAGGTTAGACAGAGATGTATCTATCTCTCCTGTCAACTTACTTGAGCTGAGATTCCTGCCCACAACATCACAAGTCACAAAAAATATGATTTTTTTTGCAAAGTCATCAACTGCCACTACCAGTTAATTTCATTCACTAATTAATGGATAAAGCTTTCTCTCTATGCAGATAAATCAAATATCTCAATAGACCCTGTAACTTACAGAGAGATGATCCTTGGAACTTTGTCAGCATAACTACAGCTCAACCCACTCCATGAAAAATCTTTTGGCATGCAAGGATCACCTTGCCAGTCACCTCTTTTTATGCCGTATACTTGCTTCGCAGCTATAATGGCCTCAGCTGGCATAAATTAATTCAAATGAGGAAATTAGAAGTACAAATGTTTTCAAATTTAAATCCAATTTCAATTGGAAACAAAAACTTGGAATATATGCTAATAATTCCAATTATATCATCTAAAATTTATCCTATTCCAAATTACATACCTTGGATTAATTAATATATAGCTTAATCTGTTGCAGAAATATAATCTTCTAAAAGATTTGAACAATCTACATAGCTAGTTCTTATACATACCATCTGCAGTATCTGTTGTTGACGAAAGAGGCAGCGGATACACGAGAATCTCAAAGGCGTTGAGGATAGGTCGAAGATCAGATACTGTTGTTGGACTGATAGAAAAATAAACCTTTGGTTCACCCGACAGCACTGATGTTTTATTAGATTGTACCGTCAGTTGCTTGGAGTACTCAAGTTTAAAAGGCCCATAGTTGTTTCCATTTAAAGTAATAACAAATTCTGTTTTCTTGGCTCGTGCAATCTCTCTGATTTCAGCAAAGTAAAAATTAACATAAAAATAATCAGACAAGTGGGAATAGGAAGAGTTGAGGCTATAGTTCAACGAATTGAGCGTCTCATTTGGTGCCTGTGCTGCAGTTTTCAGAGCATCAGCTGGTACTTTATACGGATCGTCGCTGTTGTCGATATCTAAAGAGGTACTAACGAAATCCCATTCATTTTGCCAATAAGGAGACCACATGCGATCGTAGACATCATCCTGAAACCTGAATGAGAGATACCAAGTTAGCAGATACGCATTTTTCTGTAAGAAAGAAAAATAGATTTCAAAGAAGTCTGTCAGTACGTTGAATGCAAAATCCAAAAATGCCTAAAAATTTAATTTTTTCTAGAAACAGAATGGAAAAAAAGAAAATTAAAGGCATCGTTGGCTAATTACCTGGCGTCGAATCCGGTAGGATTGCGGATATCATATCTTCGGGGAAAAATTAAAGATTCAGAGTCAGCTCTGTAAATGGAGTCATTCAAGTGCCGTAATTCCAAACTTGAAATGAAAGGTATTCCAAGTCCCGTGTTTACAAGACAAACGTAAATAGTATCCTCCATAGAAAAATTAATAATCTCATAATATATCCATTGATATGAAGTTTCCAGTTTTAATGTGCCCCAATAATTAACTCCAACGTAGAGATCAAACTTTGGAGTTGAGTTTTTAGCATCATAGTTACCGTACTTGAAGAAAGCTCTGATAAGATAATTATGGTTTTTACCCTGTTCAGGTTGCAGAGTATAACAGTTCTTTGTACCTTCTGGAAAAGTTCTGAGATTGTTCAACTGCCGCCCAGTATATGAATTTTCAAAAGCAAATTCTGGCGAAACATCTTGATTTTTTCCAATGCTAACAAAGTCTTTATCTGACTTGTAAAATATAACCGTTTTTTCATCTGTATAGTCTCCGTCCGCACCACAATCTATGCTTATGAAACCTTTCAAATAATTTTGCAATCAGAAATCAGAGTTCTTTTTTAGGATATTAAAATGATCAGTATTAGTTAATTAGAACCAATCAATAATTTAGGCTGACAATTAACTGCCCATGTATAATTCATAAGTGGTAGAATATATTATAAGAAGATAAATTTTTATTCTAAAGTTCTTCCATCTTGTTGACAGAACTATTGTTCATAGATGCGCAATTGGCACATTGGTGAGAAACACAATCTATCATGGCACATTGGTGAGAAACACAATCTATCGACCTCATCACAAGAGTCTTTCAATAAGTTATTTGATATTTTGAATATTAGATTAAAATTCTTAAATAACTTTTATAGTGGAAGACAAATAAAAAGAGAGACAAAACAGACATATATTATGTAAGACAAAACAAAACACTACTTGTGACATTTAATGAAAATATAAAAAAGTGGATAAATGAAATAGATGCTAATTTATTCTTATTGAATTGTTTAAGTCATTAACTTATTTCTTTATTTCAAAAAAAAAGTCATTAACTTATTTTTAATTGAATTGTTTGACTCATTAAAATAATTTTTTTAACTTAATTTTTTTTAATTTTTGTATTTTATATTCATTTGTTTTACATGTTTATTAGCCTACATAGACATGAGCATCGGCGGATCTAAGGGGGGCAAGGTTAGCCCCAAAAAAATTTCAAAAAACTCCCTTAAAAAAATTTTATATTTCAAGTTTGCCCCCCTAAAATTAGTTTTTTTTGCCCCTTAACTCTAAAACAATTTAAAAAAAAGCCCCTTAAAAAATTTTTATACTTCAAGTTTGTCCCCCTAAAATTAGTTTTTTACCCCCCTAACTCTTCAAAAAAATTTAAACATCTCCTTGAAAATTTTAAAATCATGTGTATGTACACTTATAAATTTTGTGTTGCCTCCCTCATCGAAATTTCTAGATCCGCCACTGGACATGAGTAAAATCTTCTTGAAGAAGAACAAATGAATATAAAATACAATTTTTTTTTGATTTTATATATAGGCTAATAAACATGTAAAATAAATACAATATAAATATGTAGGCTAAAATTATCCAAACATGTAAAAAATACAAAATTTTACCTTGAGCTCCTTCCACAGCTTGTGGATTAATAAATTTCTATTTACTAAAAAAATACAAAATTTTATTACCCTGTTTGGAAAATTTTGTAGATTTTTTTTGTGTTTCATTTGATCTGATAATTTGTTTATTTTAGTGTCTTTTTTGAATGGATGTTTTCATTAAGTTTTTTTTTTTAAAAGTGTAGAGAATTCAATGTTTAATCGATAGAATTTAACAGATTAAAAATGTATAAAATTTAATAGCTAATTGTAAATATTTATTATGCTATCTATATGAAATTCAAAATAGGGTGAGACAAAGGGATTGAAGAGAAATTATTAGGTTTTCTCATGGATTATTATATAGTTTCATTTTTAATTTCATATTTTTTTACGGATAAAAGAATGAAGAGATGAAAGCTCTTGTTGAGAATCAGACTTGGGATTTAGTCTCAAAGCCAAAAGATGTGAAGTCTATATCATGTAAATGGGTGTTCAAGATCAAGACCCGTCCAGATGGTTCAGTTGAGGGGTATAAAGCTCGACTAGTAAAACTATTAATATATAGAGTTGGTCGGAATTGTAAAATAGAGAGATTCATAAAAGAAGAAAGAAAACATGAATGATGGCTAAAAATATAAGACATAAAAAAATGCAAAACTAAAAACAACAGCTGAAATGCAAGCACAGAAGTAGAGAAAGGCTTTGTATCAGAGAGTGCAGAGAGCCCAGAAGCATACATTTACTGATATGATATGTAATTATCAGCTAAAAATGATATCCACAGAAATGTCCAAAGTGAAATTGGAGTGTATGATACCTGGGTTTTCAGCAGCAAGCTCTCTTCTATGTAACGCAACTGGTTGTGGAGTTACACTGGTGGACTGAGAAACCAAGACTAGCCACAGTTTTGTGAGGAAAACCAATATTTGTCGGAAGTCCTCCATGTCGATCGCTGTGTAGATTCGGAAAGTGCTTGGAGAATTATATTGGTCGCTGCATTCTCAGTTTGTGTTAGTACGTTGCGTGCCTTTAATAGTAGGCAGTCGTGGACTTGGGGTAGACCTGTTCACTTGACGGGTTCGGGCCGGGCTTAGTCGGGTTTGCATATTTTTTATTGGCCCAAGTTCGGTCCTAAATCGGGCCTAATTTTTTTAATCCAAACCCGTCCATATAAGAAGAATTTTTGGGCTCGAGTCGGGCTTAGATGGGCCTATGTGTATTTTTTTTAAAACTTGAAACCCAAACCCATATGAAAAAATTTAGGGCTTGACTGGACTCGGATCTGTTTGGATTTATGTTCAAAAATCCTTATCCAAGTCTGATCCAAGATAGGAAGCCTGAATGGGCCCGTCAGGTATCTTGCCCATTGAACAGGTCTAACTTGGAGTCTCCCCTTTCAGACAAAAAGTAGCCAGTATTCAGTTGTTTAAGACAATTTGTTGCAAAAATAAATAAATAAATAATTACCCTCATTTTGTTATTTCAAATATGCGAAATTCATCCTTAAAATTAAACTGGCTATTACCAGTTTTCTATTTTAACACTTTAATTTGTCGATTTTTAGAGATAATAAAATTAAGAATTTTAAAAAATATATATATAAACACTTAAACTAACATATGTTATTATTACTTAAACACTTAAATTAGTATTTTTTTACTTAACACAGTTATAAAAACTAAATTTTTCCTCACGTGCATTGCACGTGGTGTTCGTTATTTGATATAAGTCTGTTATCAAATAATTTTTTTTTTTACTTTTTATGTTAAACCATATTACTTGATTATCAATGCATTTATGGTACAAAAATAATTGAAATCCCAATGCACTAGGAGGGAGCAGTCCCTCTTTCTTAGTAGGACTCCTTCCGGCAGTGATTAGATTACGGGTAAGCCTTTCCAAGCAGTGGTTATCTATAAGTGCTTCCATTCTATATCGATACGAGGGACGATGGAACTCTCACGTACAAGCGAGGGA
>CANYLF010496712.1:0-14473 GCA_948193215.1 Bocquillonia castaneifolia | reverse complement strand
GTAAATTATAACTTAACCTTTATAGAAATTTTTCTTTCAATTACACCCGGACCAAATTGTAAAAATTTTCTTTTGTAATTATATATAAATCTTCCAACTTATATTATTTTATTTTATTTATATATTATTATTATTATTATTATTTTATTTATATTTTTAAGGGTGTTACAACCAGTGTCCAAAACATCAACATGCATTTCAGAAAAAATAAAAGATATCAAATGCACAGTTCTACATACAACTTACAAATTAAAAACGACACAAAAAAATGAAAAAAATGTTAACAGAAGCAGAAATATACTAGATATTGATATCCCGGTCAATATCAAACAGAACAGAATAGAGCTTTCACTCAAACAGAACAGAATAGAGCTTCCACCAAACAGAACAGAATCAAGCTTCCACCACCAATAAATCACTGATATGGTCCATATGGATAATAGCTACCAAATCAAACAAACAAATTTATTATCAACCATTTTTACTATATCAAAAACACCTAAAAAATAGAGAAAAATTAAACAAAACACCAAAGTTCAGCAACAACAACATTAACATAAAAAAACAATCACAACTATATAAGGAAATAAATGAAAACAGTAAATGTTGTACTTCCAAAGATCAACAGAAATTAAAAGAACATAGAAGATAAAAAGAAAATAGAAACAAAAATAGAAAGAAACTTAAAATTTAAAAAAATAAAGAAAATAGTCACAGAAATAAAAAGAAACAGATTTATAATCAAGCATTTTTAATATATAAAATACTTAACAAACAGAGAAAAATTGATAAAACACCAATGTTTAGCAACAACAACAGTAACAAAAATAAAATAAACACAGGTATATAAGGAAATAAAAAAACAGTAAATGTTGTATTTTCAAAGATCAACAGAAAATAAATGAAAATAGTAAAGGACATAAGATAAATAAACAAATTTAAAATCAACAGAAACTTAAAATTTAAAAAAATAAAGAAAATAGTCACAGAAATAAAAAGAAACAGATTTGTAATCAAATTTAAAATCAACAAAAACTCAAAATTTAAAAAAATAAAGAAAATCGTCACAGAAATAAAAAGAAATAGATTTATAACCAAACATTTTTACTTAACAAACAGAGAAAATACACCAAATACACCAAATAAAAATGTAAAACAGAGAAAAGGATGGGTATTTCTTACCTAGATTGATTAAAGCATCCACCTTTATCATGCATGCAAGCACCAACATCAACAATAGCACGAAAGCTAACACCATATTAATAAAAAATTAAGATGGTAAGAGATTACAGAAAAAGATCCAAACTTTTTTTTAAATAAAATAAATATTCGTAACAGAAAAGCTTTTTTAAAAGAATAATTTTCATAAATTCCTTTTTCTTTTTCTCGGTTTTATTTTAAAGAATATTAGATCTAAAGAAAATTGAAGATTTAAGAAAAAAAATTAGTAAAAGATCTAAAGAAAGAACAGAAAGAAATATTATTTAAAAGATCAAAAACAGGAGATTAATGAAAAAATTAAGAAAAAACAAAAGAAATAGTAACAATAATTATTGTTTCTAAAAGATCGTTTCGTCTGTTCATTCAAAAACTCACCTTTTCAATTTTTTTGATCTTTTCAAAGATCTAAGCATATAACAACTTAGATCTATTATTTAAAAGATCATCGAGCAAACAAAAACATATCTTTCATATTTTTTCAATTCTGTTTAGTCACGAAATAGATTGCAAACTAAAATAAACAACTAAGACACCACAAGAAGAAAGAAATTATTAGATCGGAGAAGGCAACAACATGTTTAAGTTACATAACCGGTAGTGAGACTAGGCTTTTTGGGGAGGGAAAGCGAAGAGATGAGGGGTGAGAGGTGGGAGATGAGAGATGAGAGCAGATGAGAGAGATGAGAGGCGAGAGAGAGGAAAGGTAAGGGGCGGCTGGAGAGAAAATGAGGGAGTGTGAGTGAATTTGGGTTGGGGGGGTGGGGGTGGTGAGTGCATTAGGGTTAGGGGGAATATATATATAGTAGAATGACGTCGTATAGGGTATACATAGAACGACGTCGTTTAGGGTTATATATATGCATTAGGATTAGGGGGCAGCTGAAGAGAAAATGGGGGAGTGTGAGTGAATTAGGGTTAGGGGGAATATATATATATAATTCGATTTTTCGTCGGTTTCAGTTTTTCAAACCCTCAAACAGAACCGAAAATCAAAAACCTATATTTCCATTCTCCCCAAACTGAAACCGACCAAATAACCAAATCAACCAAACCAATCAGTGAAAATTGGTTCAGTTTGGTTCGATTTTTCAGTTTTTTTTTTCGGTTTTTGTGCACTCCTAACTAAACCTATAATATATCTAGATATAGATGATTCTTTAAAAGAGAAATTCCATTCGGATTTCTCCTTATTTTAGTTGATTCAAACATTAAAATTAGGAATAATCAACCAAAAAACTCGGTAGATTAATGAATACTACCTGAGGTTAAATAATTGAGATATATATTGAGGACAAATTAAATAATTAAATATAAACAAATAGGATTAGCTGGGAACTTATACGAAGTATGAAGAATTTCGGCCTTTGCTATGGGCTCTTCTGGGCTCCTATAATTGTCTCCAATCAATTGATTGACAAAAAAGTGGCTTTAAGCCTAAATCCTAGATTCTGTTGTCTCACCATGGGGTGCTCGGATGGTGGGCGGAATCAACATGAAAAAAGGTTCCAATAACAGCATTAAATAAATTTTTTTTTCTTGTAAAAAAAAAACTCAATCAAGATCATACAATCCAGCTATGAGTTTAACCAAAAATGTACCAAAAGTTGTAGGTCCAATTTTAAAGTGTCAATAGTTCTTTTTAAATTTTGCATGTTTTTTTTATGACAATTAAATTAGTTATTAATTGATCACAAATGTAACGTTTTTTTTAAATTTTTAAGTGTTTAATGCTAAAAAATGATTTTAATGACTAAAAAACTAGGATATGTTATTTAAATTCATTAAAAATTTTAAAAATAAAAAACATATTAAAAATTCATATAGATATTTCAAATACTTATAATGACTTTTCGGTTATTATTGATGGATCACCTGACCTTCTATGGTCATTTGAATATCTATTTTTTTTTTAAATTTAAAACTTTTAACGTTTCTTCAAATTAACTAAAATTTAATGTTCATAATTTCAATACTTTAATATTTCTTTATTGATAAAGAAAAACCATATATTCTCAAATATACCAAACATTATAAAATAAATTTTAAATAATATTTTATATTATTGTTAAATAATAGAAGGTAAATTAGTTTATTGTAAAAATTTTTTTCTAGAACATCTTAAAAAAGTTATTTTAGGTAAAACACACAAAATCAAAATTTATAATCGATTACATATGTTCTAGAATTACAGACCAATTTTGCGATATTAGAGTTTCATGTTTTATATTTTATAAAGTGAAAACCCACATATTTTTACATAATGTAAGTTTTAACCAAGTAAATTAATGTCAAGGCAAGATTAGGAGTATATATCATGATATAACACAGATGACTTGTCTCTAACAAATTTGTTATGCTTTCATTAGGAAACTAATTAAAAGTTATGGACCCCATGGATGAAGTTTCTCAATGGGGTCAAGCTTGAAGTAAAAATAAACTTCAAATATGAACTTTTTTTCCCGATTGAAATTTCGTGGAAATGAAGGCGATTTTTGTCAGAATAGGGGAGGAAAAGTTAGATGTGTTAAAATTTTTGAATTGAAACGCTTCATAAAAAGAACTCTAAAAATTGTTCGAACTTTTAGATTCAAATTTATAAACATGAAGCTATATTTTTCTTAAATATCTAGTTTTTTTATATTTGCCTATTTTGTTTTTCTTTCATGTTTTTTTTGGTTATTCCTTTATGAGTATAAGGTATTGTAAATTTCATTTATAAAATTCTATTGCTATTCCTTTTGGGGAGTGATTATGACATCAAAATTGATTATAATGTAAAGTTTTTTGTTATTTTTTTTCTAAGCAGTTCACTTTAAAGACTAGATTAGAGTCGATTTGTATTGTGACATAGTTATCTTGTTCGTTTAGAAGAAAATTTTTTATATGCTTTATATTTTTCATTAAATTGTATTTCTATGAATCAGAATTTCATCTAAAAAAAAAATAGTGGGCGATTCATACCTATCTTGATTTGAAATTATAAAAAGCAGGGAACACATGGAAGCACACTAAAGGTGAAGATAAACGGTGAGTATTTTTTTGGATTTATTTAAAAAAGAGAAAGTAGTAATATATAAATTGATGAATAATTTTGAAACAATAATGATAATAATGGAATTTTATCCTTATAAAAAAAAAATAATGGAGTTATATGTCATAAAATATCAGTAATTGATGGACAAAAGAATCAACCAAAAATAAATCACAGCAACCATTTAAAAAAATTCAAGAAATAGTTGGCCAGTCTCTCTAATTAATTACGTACTTATTGAATATTAATGACTTCATTTTTAAACTCTCTGGTAGCTTTAGGTACATACCAAAATAGTTGATTCCTTAATTTAAAACCTCTCGTTTCAAATGTGATGGATCTAAAGTTATTGTTCAATTCTTTTTTTGTTTTTTGTTTTTTGAGAGGAAGTTATTGGTCAATTCTAAATATGATAGATTCGTACAAATTAATTCCAGTCGGTACCTATCTCGTACTCTATGAAATATGCCAAATTTATCTACTCTGAATCCTTTTACACATATATATTTTTTCAAATTGGGTGAGAGATGAATCGGAGATTTTCATGTTGATTACAAACTTCTTTATCATTAAATTATACATTCTGAACCTAAATCATTATATTGGTAAGTCACATTCATATAAAAGAAGGAAAGCACAGCATACCAATTTCGTTGAAATGTTTCAAGAATCTGCAAAATTTTCACTTGTAATTATAATGGGAACAGGTGCACCTAGTAGCTAGTTTGCCTGAAGTTGAAACTTTTTTTCCTTTCTACTTTTTGACTATCTAGCAGCATAAATAATCAATGAAAGAACCTGTCAGCTGATCATCGGTTCAAGAAATGTAAGGTACGCTGATTACATACATATACATACCGCATGTTCAATGTGAATGTTTGTGCTGTTTGTCCACATAATAATATATATATGCTTTTTATTTTAATGATCACCAAAAGCAATATTCAAAACCATTTTGTCAAAAGAAGCTTGACTTTTTTTAACTTGGTAGGGTAATGGGTATCTGATATTTAGGTCCTATGTTCAAAAGGGCTAAATGAAGAAATTCCATTACCTCGTGCCCCATGAGGGTGCCAGCAATTGACAGGTAGCTGGTTGCAAAATCTGTGGCCTTAAATAAGGCTACAGATACAAAAACCATCCTCTGTTTTGATCAATTAATGGACTCTAATATCATGTGCTGACTGTAATTGTTAACAAATAGAAACCTGGAATTCAAGTTGTAATGGAGTTTCATTATATTTACGTATAGGAGAAGTATGGCTGCTTAATTTACCCTTTTGAAAATGGCTGCTTAATTTGCCCTTTTGAAAATCTGATCAAGATAATTATTTGATATTATATCAGCCATCAGGTTCAACTTCTGCTATAGCGCCACAGCAATCACAACAAATTATTGTTTCTATTACAGAAAATATATTGTTTCCTTCCTACTCTTCATAAGCAAAATGGCATGTGCATTGTCATTGTGTGGATTGAGATTAGATAAACTATATACACAAGTCAAAACAGAAATCTTCTCTTCTTCCATTTCTTGCTTTAGCTGACTGGTAATATAGCAGGAAGCCAGGAACCTGTCTACAATGATAGCAGCTGCTTCAGGCAATTCTTCTTAAACTCTTTGAGGATCTGGTTTTCCAGTCAAAAAGTATATCCGAAATAAGCCATCCATGGGTAGCTCTAAATATTGCAATCTGAGCAACTTTTCTTCTGTTCTGTCAGGAGGTTTATTGACATTTTTTTTTTGTCAAAGAGTTCCAGTAGTGTCTCCTTCCTTTGCAGCCCTAATGCCTGAGCCAACTTTACCCAGACTTTATTTTAATTTAACTTTGTTGTGAGGCCGGCGGGAAAAACTGGAAATTGGGAGTTCTTGTGTGTGAATTTCTATGCCCTTTTGCCTCTTTGCACTTTCCAAGAATCCACATTCAAGAGCTTCCAATGCTTTAGTAGTCAAAGGTCTGTTTCTTGTGCTGTGTCTTCGGGGGTTCATATCAGGCAGCTGTGCTGCATCACTAGCATTGACAGAAGCACTCAATGCCTTAGAATCAGGCCTATCTGAATTGGATGGAAAGCATGTGTGTTTTACATTTATTCCCTGGCTGATTTTTGCATCCGTCTGTTCCTGTCCATCATTTTCAGAGAGCAATGGAGTTTGAGGCAGTTTCAAGTCATTCAGTTGTTTCACTTTTTCACCACGAGATGCTTCCCTACTGAAGGTGCATCCAGCACCCTCTTCTGGACAACCTTCAACTGAAGCAGTAGTTGACAACTTTTCAGGAGTTCCAATTTGATGTGTGTTCTTGCCTTCCTTGGTTGACTTCAAGGCACAAAAAGACCCTTCTTGTTTTGACTCCAGAACAGCGGAAAAATTTTCAATGACATGGCTCGCCTCTGCATTTGTACAAGCAGTTAATCTCCGCCGTTTGACAGTAGGGACTAAATTATTCAAATTGTCAGATTTTGGTCTTCGACTGAATTTGTGCTTTATGGCCCTTGACTGATTTCCACTTGACACATTGTTATTATCCTTCAGGCTTTCCTCCAATTTGTTCCTGATATCTCGGCTGACTGACTTCTTTTCTGAACCACTGCTATCAAGCATACCCTTACTGTGGTTGCACTTATAGGCCTTTTTTCCTCCATTAAGCAGTTTGTCTGCTGCCATTGGCCCATTCCCATTCTTTGAATTCTGAGAAGGTCTTCCTTCATTTTTGTTTGATGAATTGTTCATTCCAAAATGAACTCCAATGCCAGCTGGTGAATATCTCAGTTCTCTTACCTTCGACGATTTTCCTACATCAATCAAACTGGTATCCACAATGGTGAACTTCATATCTTTTGAGCCATAACCCTTTGATGTTTTTTCATCACATTCAACTTTCTTGATTTTCTTTGAACCATCCATTGAGTTATCAGCAACCCCCAATTCAATATGATTCAATGAGTTCTCCAAAAAAATCATTTTAATGTTACTTGAAAGAGTTGTGATTATGGGTTTGAATTTCAAATCATCCGGTGAATATCTCATTTCTATCAACTTGGACAGTTTTCCTCCATCAACCAAACCAGAATCAATGATGGTGAACCTCACAAGGTTTAGACTGCAGCGAGGTTTGAGGTAACGATGGGAATGTTGAATGGACGGGTCATCCTGGTCTGAAGCTACATCTGCAGCCCATCTTTCCTCTTCATTGCGGCTGCTGCCTCTAGCTTCTTCAGTTTCAAGCTCAATAAGTTTTGGTTCGGATGCCACTTTGCTCAAGACATCACTAACAGAATCAAAGTAGTGTTCACCTTTGACAAGTTTCCTTTTCGAGAACTTTTTAACACCAGGAGTGAGGAACACCAGACAATGATTGGAACCCAGGTAAAACTGACTCTTTGGTTGCTCAGAGTGCCACCCTCTTGCTAGCAAACGAGGCCAAATAGCTTCCCAGAAGATATCATTACAACGAGCTTTGCTCAAACGGAAGCCCCCAGTCAATAATTTGATTATCTCACTGGCAGTCAGAGAGGCGCAAGCTTTGCCAATTGGGCAAACCGTCAACAATGCTTTCTTGCTTCCAGGTTCAATGGCAAGACTTGTCAGATCTTCTTTCCCCTTTCCAATTCCAATAGCATCTACAAGAGCTTGAATGCCAACAATAGCCTTTAAGTTGGACACATAATCTTCTAGAGAAGATTTTCCTTCTGAAAATGCAGTAGAGACCTGATGACAGATTGCAAATAAAATAATGTGAGATATAACAATTTCTGCCACACACTGACAAGAAAATTTAGTGGCATGCGCAGAAGATCCATGTTTATTACCCAGAAAGAATTCCATCAATTACAAAGCTTTCAATGTTTTGATGTGCTTCAATCTGATATGAACATGAGGGTTATCTGATATAAGTTTTCTTAGAAGTTCAGGGAAATGGAATGTAGTCGTAGAAGTTACACAACAGGGTTTATAAGTATCTATGAACATCTGGTTTATAAGGACAGCCTGTACTTTTAGAACTAAAGTTAAAAATATCAAGTCATGGATACTGGAATTGACATTAAATAACTGTCAAACAACATCAATTCAAGGAGCTTGTCCATGTCCTGGAAACCTTCCCACAAGAGCAGAAGCAGCCTTCTGCAATCCACAACTTAAAAACGAACCTTGAAGCCATAATGCAACTTAAATTCTCTGTGCCTCACTGGCATTTTGCGTGCCTTTTACAATTGTCAGGAAGTTAAAACTTGATAAAGTAATTATATCTTTAACTAACTGAAAATGTTTTCCTATTCAATAAACAGTCAACCGAAACTATCCTTGTAATCTTCTTTTCTATTAAGATATCTTTCAGTGTTAGAGCACTATGTATTTATACTTTGTACCAAAGAAAAACAATAGGCACGGATAGAGATAAGGTAAAAGTTAATCCAAGGTAGAAAAGGTGAAACTTGAAGTAAGAACGCAGCTGAATGGTGGCATGCTGAGGAAGAAAACTATGATGCATGTAGCAGTAAATAACAAGAGACAACATTCCTTTATGTGTGGTATGAAGAAAACATATGTTTCTCTTTGCAGTGATTGCAAAAGAAACAGCCGTGCTTTTGCTTCCAATGTAATATACCTAAAATGTATAAGCATCTATGATGTATGAAAAGATTTTAATGCCAGAAATAAATGATAGATAACATTGAACTTTGGAGCACCTCTAGGAAAACACTTTGAGAATGCTCTGGGACATGGGGATGCAAACGGGAGAGAAGTTCCTCTTGTCTCCACCCTGTAAAAAGTTTCTCTCCGTAGATGCATTTCTTTCGCTTTTTCTTGTGGCAGTCTGACCATCTGCGATATCCATCAGATGCATAGAACTCCCCATAGTAAAACGACAATATGTCCCCCATCTCTTTGTTGTCAATGAATCTCCTTATCTGAAAAAAGCTTTTTCCAAATATATATAAACCAAGAATAAAACTATTTACTTCAGCATCATTCCATGGATGACCAAAAGAACCAGGAACAAGATCGCTGTCTCTTTTTTTATGCAGCAAAGATAAGTTAGGTCTCATTTCCTCCTTTCCATGACAGTCTGGTTTTGATTCCTGTCCATCACTCAATCCAGGAGCCAGTAATTCAGCATTTTGTATTGAACTTTTCTTCTTTAAGACATTATTCTTTATACTAGTTCTCGATTTTCTCATTCCATTTGCATTGAATGATATCTCAGGATTCTTCATTCTGCATCCTTTATCCCCTCCGTTGTTTGTTTCGTTATGGACCCAAGTAATTGGGGAGGGTAAACCTATTAGAAAGGAATGGGAACCATCAACTATGCCTTCTGAATCCAAAGGATTACGTAAAAGCTGAGACCGCTCAGATTCCGATATCATGGGAGGAATTTCTGCCTGATACTCACCCCCAACTCGAGCATTTACTTGGGGTTCTCCAGATATGCCACTTATTTCTGGACAGACTGGATGGATGAACGGCTCAAAAGATGATTCCCCAATAGAAATACCATCATTCTCCAAGTGAAATGGATCCATCTGAAATCCCAATTTTCAATAAAAGTCAGAAAGCAATGCCTGAAAAAGATAGGAAGGATACCATATATCGGATGAACAATGCAGTCGTATTTTGTTACTTATAGCACACAAATACACAATTTAAATCCGATAAACAAACGAAAATGGGATATTCAATGAATTCCAATATTCTACATCACAGTCTGTTAAAGATGAGCCAATATGTTATTATAAATCCATCATTGACTAGTCATGTGTTCGGCCAGTAACTACTATGGCTTCCCTGGTAGAGTACTTTGTTAGGATGAAAATGTTGCCCAAGAACCTCAGACTACCTCTGCAGGGTTTAAACTTTATGTAATTTCCCTTGTTCTGAAAGTACATAGTTGGTCACAATCTCTGAGCATCCATCAAGCTAGTAATTGGCCTTTATTGAGCTGTAATCAATAAATCGATTCTTGTCTAAAATGGAAGTGCATCTATTCAGAGGAGGTTGATTTTGCATAACTATCATGAATAATACAAAAAATAAGCCACTGCTTAATTAATGAAATAACAGATCATGAATTGTGTATACGTTTATTACAGGCTTGAAGATGAAAGAAAAATAAAATGTCTGCATTCTTGAAAGCGTTAGAATATGGATATAGACAATTAAACAAATTAATTAAGATAATTTGCATGCACATCTACGGATATGTGGAAAAAGAAAATAATATCATGTGCGGTATAAGTTTCTTTCAACAGAAACCAGCAAGAACAAATAATTGTTATGTCCAGATTTAAGTAGAAAAACCAGAAGAAATATGATTTTGTTATCTGCAGACATCATATTTGAATCAGAACATTTCTGATAAATGAGAGGGAAGTACTCAAGAATAACTAAATTGATGAAAATTGAAGAGAAGAAACATTTTCAATTAACTTGAATGTCCAAGATTATGAATAAAAACCTAATAGGAAACTACTTCTTCCCATTAGAATAAGAGGATTTCTCAACCATATGACACGCATTATTGAAAAAAAGAGCAGCATTGTCTTCGCTCAATGAAACCCACAAAAATTAATAGAAAGAAGCATAATAATCATCATTTGAAGAAACAGAAATCGTGGTCTCTCATCTCATAAGGCGAAAATGCTCAATATATTTACACAAGAATCCAAAACAGACATTTGCATGCTTGATCACCTAACAAAACCTATATATAACATAAAATACGACCACCCATATATATATATAGATGTTCGAGAAACCCACCCAGATCAAATTAATCAGCTGCAGATTCATTTTCATGAAGAAAAATGTCGGAAATAATGAGCAAAAACTGTACATGAAATAGAAACAAAAGCAAAGAAGAAAACTTATACCAATGTGATGTGAATAATAAAGTACTGCAAGCAAGCAACCGAACTCGCAATCACAAAGCTAACCACTGGTTATAAGAGTCTATAAACAAAGAATTAAGATGATCGAAGAACAAATTAACTTGTTTTAACGCAAGGAAACCAGAGAAAGCTCTAAAAGAAATCACATTGAAAATGAAAAGGTCAAAAACAAAAATGCAAGAGAGCAAATACTAACAAATACATATACATATATACATATAGAGTAACTATGCACTGACCTCCATGGAAGAACCTCGAATATCAATGGAAAACAACGTGAAATACGCAACCTGGACAAAAGGGTATTCATGTTATGTTCTAATTGGCATCTATTATCAAACTTTGAACTAAAAAAAGCTACAGAACAGTAACATTAAAAAAAAAAAAAAGAACAAATACAAACAAAAAGAAAGCATTAAAATGAAAAAAGAAGAAACAAAGTAAGTACCTTGTTTTTGTTTAAGGTAGTTTAGTAAGTTCCATGGGCTGTGAGAATTCAAGAAGAGAGTTCAAATAAATAAGAGAAGGGGAAGTTGTTGGTATTTTATTTTATTTTATTTTTACAGTGATAATAATAAAGTGGTTGTGTGAGTCGAGAATGGGGAGAAGGAAAGGAAAATGAAAGATGTTTTAACAAATTTTGTGTACAGAGAGGAAAGAAACGTATGAAATTTATATAGTTTGACACATGTTCTTTTTATTTTAGATGCTTACCATTTTTGGATTTCTAACATTTTGATTTTCTTTTTCTTTTTTTATATTATATGATTGAATAATTTTTTTTAGTCTCCATGGACTAATTTGAAGTTAGATTTGAAACTTGTAATTGAATTTATTACAATATTATTGATATTTTAGAATATGTTACCATTAAAATAAAAAAATTATGTAAATTTTTTTTTAGATAAACCCATGATTTAACTAAAAAAAAGTTTGAGAGGCCGGAGGAAAAAAAAAAAAAAACAGAGAAAGAAAAGAGGGCCATGGGGAAAGTATGAATGACGGGGAGAACTCCTAACCCGCTCTGCCTTTTTGATTCTGCCATTGCATAGCCATAGGAATTTTTCAAAGGATAAAATTATAGCAATATTCAATAATAATAATAATAATAATAATAATAATAATAATATCTTTTCATATACACTAAACACATAAATTAAAGATGCATTTTTAAGATTATGAACATATGATTACATGCGTGCAAACCTATAATAAGAAAAATATTATGACTATTTGAATCCAAAAAAAATAATGCATTCTTTCATTCATGATATGTAAAGAGTTATTCAGAAATATTGTCAAAATAATTTTAGCTACTAACCTGAAGAGAGTACATAACCAACTATAATGTAATTGTACACTATGCTAAATTTTGATACAAGCCATACATGTACATGAACATTACAACCTTTATATAAGAATAAAATACACTCCCTTCATTCTAGAATAATATGCAATTTTAGACAAACACGAGAATTAAGTAAGTTAGTATTTCAATATAAAATTATTATTTTCTTAATAATTTCCTTGGAATTTTTAAATATAATTAATGAGTCGGATATATTTATTTAAAATTGATAACTTCAATCCAATAAATAAGGGTATTTTAGATTTTGTATACTTTTGTCTTTAAAGATGCCTACTATTTTGGGACACCATATTAGTAAAAATTGCGTATTATTGTGGATGGAGAGAGTATATAAGAATAAAAAAATGTAATCCCAATTATAAATAAAAATAATCTTCATATTGTAATAAATTATAAAATCTTTAAGAAAATTAAGTCCCATCTTAACAAAAAAACTACCTCCACATAATAATATTTATATAATATGTGTGTGTGTGCATGTATATAAGCATATGTGTAATTAAAATAAAAAACTATATATTTTATTTCGTAAAATGATTTTTTAAAGCTGTCACGATATTTTTTTAAAATTTGTTAATATGTTTACCATCTTATTGAAATTAAAATCTTTCTAACTTTTAAAAAGAATACTAATCATTCAGATAACTAAATTATCATCTGTAAACAATTCATATAATCATATATCATAATTTAAATGTTTTAATAGTTAATTAATTCAAGATATCATACACTCTTTTATAAGTTACTAGTTTTTTTCTTCACGTGCAGCATATGTGGTACTCGTTATTGATATAATTATATTCTCAAATTATTTTTCTTACTTTTTAAATTAAACCATATTACTTGGTTGCCAATATATTTATATATCTCAAGATCTAATTATAACTACCACGACTAACACTTGTTTCAATTAATTACAAGTAGTTTTTTTGAAGCTAATATATTACAAGTAGTCGATCATTTTATAATTTAGATTTTTATCAAGAGTGTCACATAAATTTTGATTATAACTAACTTTTCAGATATCCCTATGAATGATTGAAAAATTTGTAAAATTAATTAGCTTTACTGTTTTTTTAGAGAGAGAAGAACAACCAACTTTTTCAGTCTCATCTTGATTTTTTTATACCTTTCAAGATTTAGCTACGTACAACTGTCCACAAGTCTTAGAAGGATTAGAATTTTTTTCATTTAATTCCAAGTAGTTAATCCTTTTAAAATTTGGATTTGAACCAAGATTGCACATATCTTTTGATATGTGACTCACTTTTAAAGTATTTTACAGTATTCAAATGGGCACAAATTCTTTATGAAAGCTGTTGATCTCAATTTTCTTTTAAATTTAAGCTTTTGAATCACTCAATTCTGAGTCTTCTAGCTCAAGTTATGGCCCATCGAATGTGTTGTATTTTCAACTTGAGAATTTCATATTAAAATTTTGAATTTTCTATGAAAACTGAATATAAATATGAATTTAATTTAAATTAATTAATTAATTATTAATTCTACTCTAAAAATAACTTATTTAGTCTAAATTAATTACTAAATAGACTTTATACAATTAGTTCATGACTATAGAAAATAAAATATCCAGACTAAGCATAAACAAAGAATTCATAGTTGAAAAATAAAGCTACTGATTTGTAACTCACTTTTCCAAATATTCTAGCTCGAGTTATGGCCCATCGAATGTGATAAACTTTTAAGCTGCGAATTAAACATTAAAAACCCTTATTTAGACTTTTGAATCACTCAATTCCGAGTCTTTTAACTCAAGTTATGACTTGTCGTACGTTCAACACTTTCAAGCTGCGAATTTCATATTAAAAACTCAAATTTTCTATGAAAACTCAATATAAACTCGAATTTAATTTAAATAAACTAATTAATCACTAATTATATTCTAATAATAATCTAAATTAATTACTAAATGGACTTTAAATAATTAGCTAACGGCTATA
>CANYLF010496679.1:0-10974 GCA_948193215.1 Bocquillonia castaneifolia | reverse complement strand
TGTTACTATCTATACGTGTCATTATTATTACTATTGTTATTGATTCAAGTATAATATATTTTTTGATATATAATTTAAACTATTGATAAATTTCTATTAAATAAAATTTTCTCATGCAACGCGTGGGCTCCAAACTAGTTTAAATAATTATAAAATTTTGTTAAAAAAATGTGTTTATTGAAATTGTAATGATTATAATTCTGCGTTGTGTTTGATTAAATTCTGAATTTATTTTATACATTTTTATGACATACTTCCACTGGCAATGCATATTTTTACTTAGATTCTACGTGTTAAAATTGAGAATTATTTACAGTTAAGTTAAACTGCTCAGCTTGAATGGGTCGAGCTTTTGAACGCGTCCATCCTTTAATAAGAATTGGAAGGTGAAACAGAGACTGCGCATAGGAATGCAATCGGTAGAGTATGGGTATGGTACTATCATACTCTTATCCATACTCAAATAATATAAGAGAAGTCACAAATTGATTAAAATCAAATAGAATTATAATTAAAAATCACTTATAACTACGGTTTTTTTAAGAGAAAAACATTTAATAATAACAATTTTCAAAATAGATTAAAAGTTTAAGATTACCATTTTATCTCTTCTGATTTAAATAAGTTTGTGCCGTTGAACATTATTGATAATATAATTGTACTCATACCCACATCCATACCCTAATGGGTAAATAATTTTATCCTCATACCCAGACCCATAGAGTTTCAGGTACCATGGGTAAACCCATTACCTAAATAGTCACTTAAATAATTTTTAATTATTTATGTCAATCTTACACTGTAAGCTAAAATATTACCAATTAAATAAATAGAACAACATTAAACAATATAAAATAGAAAAAATTATTTAAAAATATTAAAATAAATGTTGGAATTTTATTTAATTCTTTAAAATTAATAAAATTCAATTATAAAATTATTAATATGAATAATCATATTAACAAAATTAATTATTTTAATATTTCAGAATTATGATAACCCCAACTCAAATAATTTAATGTATATGATAGAATTTGTTAAAATGGCTAATATGAGTATATTACTAATTATATATATATATATGTGTGTGTGTGTGTGTGTGTGATAATCATACAAGCAAGTATACAAGTCTATATCAATAATACCAAACTTGTGCATCAAACCTAAACATTATATAACACAGGAGGAAATTTATACACAGAAGAAAATGTATACACACCATATCTGAATATTTTATAACACCATATCTGAATATTCTATAGCATCACATCAATATAAATTGAAGAATAATTATTTGTAACAGAGAATGTTAATCTATCTATTTAAGAATAAAATAAGCATATTAGTATAATGAAAAAAGTAAATTTTTAATTACTCATAACTTAATAATCATTTTATATGCTGAAAATTATAATATTATCTTATAAAAATTTTAATTCTCATTTTTCATTTTTTTTATTTTTGTACACAATTTTAATACTTTATTATTTATGAAGTAAAACAATTTACTATCACCTGATCATAATAATATTTCATAAATATTATTACAAATTATAAAAAAATTACAAAGTTTTTTTTTACTCTTTACGACACAGTCACAAGTTTTCTTAATTAATTGACATTTTAGCTATAAAATTTACTTAGTTGTTATGTAATTATTCAACAAATTATATATAATTTATTTTATAAAAACTAAACTACAATTCATAACTTCATACATATTTTATAGCTTAATAAAATTTTTAGAGATTCATAAATAAAAATATATAAAAATAAAAATAAAGTGTGTGTATAATGTCTATGACTACATATGAATATGGGTATGGGTACGGGTTTGGTTATGGGGAAACCCAATAATTTGAGTAGGGTATGGGTAAAGATATGGGTAGGGTAATACAATATCCATACCTACCCATACTCTATGAGATTCTTTTGGGTATAAGTGTACCCATAGTCATTACCCAGCCAATTAGGGTATTATCCGGTATGACTGGGTAGGGTTCAGATGGATACCCATGGGTAGGTTCTGTTTTACCATTCCTACCTACACATTCATACTATAAGGATTTCACTTTTAAGCACATCCACTCATGCTGCATATCTTTTTTTTAATGTTAAATTTAACATAACAAATAAATAATGTTATATTTAAAATAAAATTTTAATTATCTGCAATATAAAATGTCAAAAATAATTATATAATTAATTATTATAATAATTATATTAATTAATATAGGTATTATTATGAGTGAAAAAAGGAAATAATGAGTGAAAGTAAAAAGAAAAAAACATGAAGAAAAAGAAATAAAAATTCAAAATAATAAATACAATTAAATCAATAATGGTAAATATGTAATTAAATAATAAATAATCATTAAATATCAAAATTTGACATGTGCTATACTTTGTGTCAAATTTGACACAAAGTGTAGCATATACTAAATTTAGCACAATTTTTAGCATTGCATTGGAATCAAATCTCAAGATTCAATTTCAAATTATAACATTAGCACCCTCTTTTAACAGTGAATTGAAGATGCTCTAGCTGTTTCATCTATCCTCAATTTAGTGTAAATTTTAAATAAATCTTAATTTTGAAATTGTTTCAAATTGATGGTTTTAGATCTATCTTTAACTTTAATGTAAATTCTAAATAACTTTTAATTTTAAAACTATTTCAAATTGACCATTTGAAATATATTTAAATTAATGAGTGCCATTATTTTTTTTTATTTATAGGTGGGAATTTGAATGTGAAAATTTTAAATTTCATCGCAGCCACCAAATTAAGATCAAGATTGTAGAGGCTCAAACGTGTATCATTAATAATACGATAATTTTTAGTACAATCAATGGCCAATGATATTTCAACACCATTATAACCTTTAAAAATTGTAATTTAAAACTTTTAATAAAATTTGAGAGATATAAAATTATTATTATTATTATTAATTACCAAAAAAAGATATAAAATTATTAATTTTGTAGTAAAAATTAAAGTGCTTGTCAAGTGTCGATAGTCTCAAAGCATATCACTACAAGAAAATGTCATATCTATGACAGACTTCTGCAATGGAGAGTCCGTCGCAAATTTACTAAAACTGCGATGAGTTAGATGCAGTTTTTGCGATCAAGGGTAAAATATTTTGATATTTGCGTCGGATGTAAATCGGTAGTTGCAAATTTGGTTCCAAATTTTGGCGGGACCTTCACGCCAATTTTTCTCCATGGGGCATCAAGTATTTACGACGGGGGAGGTGATTCTGTGATGGACAGGCTGTTGCAAATCTGTGTCGGATCAAGTCCTCCGACACAGATTTGGAGGCATAAATTGATGAATTTTCTTTGACATTCTGAGATAGACTGATCATTTTTTGTGACAGTTATTTCATCATAAAAAGTTGGAATACAATACGACAGCTAGGGTTTGTTTGAAATTCTGCGATGGACGGCTCGTATTCTGCGACAGTTTATTCATCGTAAAAAGTTAGAATTCGTCGTAAAAAGTTAGAATATAATACGACAACTAGAGTTTTTGAATATCTGCAACGGATTTGTTATAATCTGTGACAACATGTCCATCGCAAAAAATTGAACTATAATTTGACTGCTAGGGTTTCCTCTCCCTATTTCTTCATTTCTCATTTTCCCTCCCTCTCTTTTTCCTCTCCTCTCTCATCGCCGCCAACCAGATATCCCACCTCTCAACGCCGCCAACTAGACCGCCCCCACCAATCGTCGCCGACATTCAGTCCTCCCTCACCTCTCGTCGCTGCCGACACCATGACCAAAAGAGTTCGCCACCGTTTCCTTCTCCAGCTGACGACGCCGCTGCTTCTTCCCTCTTCTCCAGTCCTTGATGGCACTGCGAACAGGTAAGTAATTAATTTTTTTTCTGTTTTTATATATTAATGTTACATTTTTTTAGGGTATATTTGAATATTGTTTGGTAATTTGAATATAATTGTTGGAATTGATATAGTTAGGGTAAAAATTGTTGAATAATTGTTTTTAATCCAATTTTTAAAAATATTATTATTATTATTATTCTGTTTTTAAAAAAAATAATAACAATAATATTAAATTTTATTATTATTATTATTATTATTATATTCTATTTTTAAAAAATTAATATTCTATTTTTTAAAAAAATTATAGAAATTTTATTGTAATGGATTAAAATAATTTAGGTTGATTTTAGATAAAAAAAAATAATTATTAGTTAGGGTAAAAATTGTTGGATAATTGTTTTTAATCTAATTTTTAAAAATAATATTATTATTGTTCTTGTTTTTAAAATAATAATAATAATATTCTGTTATATTATTATTATTATTATATTCTATTTTAAAATATTATTATTATTGTATTATATTTTAAAAAATTAATATTCTATTTTAAAAAAAATATAGAAATTTGATTGTAATGAATTAAAATAAATTAGGTTGATTTTAGATAAAAATTAATTATTAGTTTGAATTTAGATAAAGAAATTTATTTTTAAGTTTGATTTTAATTTAAAAAAATTATATTTTTGATAAGGTAAAAATAATTATTAGGTTGAATTTATATAAAATAATTATTTTTTTAGGTTGATTTTAAATTAAAAATAATTATTAGGATGAATTTAGATAAAAATAATTTTTATGTTGAATTTAGGTGAGATAATTAAATTAATTTATTTTCTTATATTATAAACATAAATTTCTGTTTTATTTTTTTAAAAAATAAACTACATATTTTTAAATAAGATTCTCTTTTAAATTTTTTTTGGTATGTTTGTATGTTTTGGGTATATTAAATTGTAATTATAATTGAATAGAAATTGCATTTAGATAAAAAAAATTAATTTATAAGTTGAGTCAATAATAATTTATATAGGTTGAATGTAGACAATTAAAATTAATTTGAAATTATTTTTTGAATTTTATGAATATTAATTAAAATGCATGTTTGTGGATTTATATTGTTTATATTTATGCATGTTTAGTTAAATTGAGGTTGTTTATGCGTATGCTGCTAGATTTAGGATTGTGATATTGATATGTCATATATTTTATGTGTGTGCTGTTAGATTTAGCTAGGTTGGTTAATATGCATGTGCTGTTAGATTTAGGTTGGTTAATATGCATGTGCTGTTAAATTTAGGTTGATTAATATGCATGTGTTGCTAAATTTAGGTTCGTTAATATGCATGCGCTGTTAGATTTACGATGGTTAATATGCATGTGCTGTTAGATTTAGGTTGGTTAATATACATGGTAAACAGAATGATGTTTACCATTTTTTTTTTGTGAAGATAAGTCAAAAACCTTCCCCATTCACTTTCGGTCTCGAATTACTTTACCACCAGCTATTCTTGCTACCATTTATAGTGATTTAAGACTATTTAAAGGAAAGATTGTTTCTTTAGCTGATTTTTTTTCCATAGTTCTCAATTATAATAATACGAGACAAACTAGATTTTCCGAGAAATGAGAATACTGATATACTTCTGCGTCAAGTATATCAATGTTCTCATTCCTGGGAGTGTGACCTTCATCTAAAATAAGAATAGTAGGCATCTTTAGCACATCCAAACCTCTTCTTTTATTCCTAATGCTAGAGATGTAAATGTACATAACTTTTTTCCTGCCCACGGTGCTAAGAAGGGCTTATGGCTTATCTTTCAACTGCTGGGCTCCACACAATATCAAGTAAAACAACCTTTGCAGAACCCACAAGATTTATCCCCTCAGACGCCTTTGTCGATGAAAGCATCATTTTTGCTTCGCTCTTTTTATCATTAATTTTTTTTAATCTGTGACGGATAAGTTTTCTGCAACGAAAACATCTGTCGCAGATTTCATCGCAGATCTTGGTCTACATTCTTGGAATTTGCAACCAAAATAAACATCTGTCGCAAAATGCCGTAACAGAATCTGTGAGAGACAATTATTCCGTCAAAAAAAAATCTTCGTCAAGGTTTTTTTGTCCATCGCAGATTGTGTTCTGCGACGGCCATGTCCATCGCAGATTACCTATTTTTTTGTAGTGTATCATTTAAGCATGCTATGTCATTTAATATACATTTGGATATATTTTAAATAAATAAAATAATTCAAAGATTAATTTGAACCGCTTTTAAAAATAGAATATAGTTAAAAATTACATTAAAATTAAAATTTATAGACCACAAACTTAATTTATATATACAGGAATTACAATCCATACAATTAAAAATGAAAGGTCTAATGATTAGAAGAAAAATCCAAATCTTTTTGTTTAATTGCAATTACAACCAAACAATTTAATTTTGATCAAAAAAATCTAAATCTTTACATTTTGTTGCAATTTTATCCATTTGCTCAAACCGATTTAAAATTATGTATAATTAATAGATTAATTGCTTTGAGTAGTTCATGGGTAGTGTTTTATTATAATTTATTTTATCTATTAAGATCCTATTTGTTGTAATTACATTATTAATAACATACTTTTTTTTTATCTGAATTAAGGAAATTTGAATAGAACTATAATAAAATGTAAATGTTGAGATTTTTTTTATAAAAATTAGAACGTTTAGTTATAATTGTAAGTAAATGAAAATGTTTAAATTTCTTTTAATCTTTAAGTTTGAATTTTTGAGCTAAAGGTTTGAATTTCTTTTGATCATTAGGCGAAAATGAAATCAACGTTTTTTCTTTTTGAAAAAAAGAAAAGGATACCATCCTATATTTTAATATGGCCATCACATAGTCAATAGCGATGTCAAGTATTTCAAAAAAAGAAAAAATAGTGATGTCAGGGAATTTATCGAGTTGGGTCAAATAATAAATTTGTCCCATTAAATTAAATTGGTTCTTTTTTTTTTTTTTTACTTTTTTGAAGCCATGTAAATTAAACTTGGTCTGTTTGTATATTTTCGCTTACTTTTTACTTATCTATTCTCATTTAATTATTTTTTTTCATGCAGTACTAATATTTATTATGCCACTATCTTAAACTAATATTGTTTCTAAGAAAATAATTATAGAGATATGAATTGAAAGAATAAGAAAAATTTGATACTCTGTTTAAACTATTTAAAAAATGAACCAAGTTTAATTAGATGGATGTAATCTAAAAATAAGAATTATAATTTTACTCCAAATATTAATATTTTAATATTGATGCGTCAAATTTATAAATATACAGAATTTTTATTAGTATGATATAATATTTTTAGTACAATAATAGAAGAGAATTCTTTTAATGGGGCCAATAGAGCCAGTATATACAAGGTGGCCTCGCCACTAGTATGATAATTGTTGCACTCAAATATGGAATATAGATTAATAAGGTAAATAGATCTGCAAACATATTTTATATGGTAATTTTCATTTTAACATTTTAACTTTTATTTTTATCACTTTTTTTATTGAAAGAAACTTTTATTTTTATCAATTAAGCATCTCAATAATGTATTTTGAATCTTTTAAAATACTTGTTTACTGGTGTAGAAGTACGCCTATGAACATCAAAATATAACCATGTAAAATTATAAATTAAAATAGAGTGTATAAAGACAGTGATATGCCAATTTAAGTATTATTCAAAATTTTCATTTAAGAATTTAAATAATGAAAATAAAAGGTAAATTGTTAGAATAAAATATATAATATAATTTATATGGCTGCATATGTATAATGTCTATGGAATATCATATACGAAATTTTGAAACTTTTCCCATAAAACTATTTAGATAAATTCTGACAAGTTATAGTGATATTTTTTTAACTGAAAACAAGTTATAGTAATATTTTTTCACCAAAAAATTGATAGCAGAGCGTTTTTGAAAAAAATATTGATAGATTAGTATTTACTATGTAATTATTAAAAGTTCGTGATATAATTGTTAAAAGTTGAAAAGTTTGGATATTTGTTGGTAATTAGACCTAAATTTAACACTACAAGTTGAAGTATTATGCATTTAATTTAACTAAATTATATATATATATATATATATATATAAGAATCTATTTACAAATAGTAAAATAAAACTTATAAATTCATTTAAGTTTTTAAACTTAACTAAATTCAATTACAGAAGCACTAATATTAATCCGGCATTTAATCGTCTCACATAAAACAACTAGTGTGTGTGTGTGTGTGTATATAGGTAATGGGTATGGGTATGGGTAAAACCCAATAATTTGGGTAGGGTATGGGTAAGGGTATTGGTAGGGTAATGTACTATCCATATACCCTACCCGTACCCTATGATATTTTTTGGGTATGAGTACTACCCGTACCCATTACCCGATCAAACCGGGTATTACCTTATTTGACTGGGTAGGGTTTGGATGGATACCCATGGGTAGGGTCCGTTTTGCCATTCCTAGAAAAATGGTACATAACCATTCTGTAAACTTTATATAAATAAAATCTTAGAAAGAGGAGGAGAGCGATAAAAAACAAGATTATATGACATCACGTGTTTTCTTAGACGGGATTTCTTACCGCTCTTCTTTTTTTCTAAGATTATAGTGGGTCCACTTAATATGATTTTTTATAGGTATTGCCTATAATATGATTTTTTTTTATAGGTATTGCCTACAGTGGTATCCCAGACCCTTTGGATCCAAACTAATCCACTACGAGGGAACCGATGCCGAGCTATGGCCCATTTGAGCCCCTTGCCCTCCCCCAGCGAAGGCGAGGCTTGAACTTGAGACCTCTCCTTGAAAACCAGAAGGACCTTGCCCAAATGGGTCCACTTAACACAATTTTAACGTTTCATAAATTCAAAGTTAACTGACAACGATCCACAAGTGTATAGATTGTTGTACTATAAACTCGGAGAATGAGGTCGAATCCATAGGGACAATCATTGAAATAGTACTTTTCGATTAAGTTCAACAATTAACAATAAAAGTAAAAAATGAATAACCTTTAATTGATTTTAGAATTCTTTTGAAAACTAAATTAAACAATGAAATTGAAAACAAGAAAGTAAATTGAATAATTAAAAGCAATTAAAATTGATAATCAACTCAATAAAACAAATACTAGAGTTCAGGATTTCATTTAGAGGGGTAACTCAATTAACAATCAAAATTCATTTAAGCAAGACTTTTCGGAATTATTTTAATCATCTTTTGATGATAGAAAAACATATTCAACTGAACTAGTAATGCAAATCTTTCGATGCAATCTGATTAAAAACAATTGAACCAATAAGCAAATCTTTAAATCAAGTTCAGGTTAATCTCTGTTTCCGTATTAACATCTAAACATGCTTAATTTCCAAATCCGGTTTATAATGACCTTTCGAATTCAATTATAAATCCTAACAAATATAAATCTAGGTGGCCAATCAAGAAATATGTTAATAAACTCTTGGAAATCAAACTAAATGAATAAAACATGAAAACTATTATTAAAATAGAAATTCAACCCATTGTTAATCACATCACCCCTGACTAGATTATAGCCATCCCTATAGTAGGGGATTTAGTTCCTAAATATAGTTAAAATGATCAAATAATCAATAAAATAGAAGCTAAACGTAATTTAATTAACTAAAGAAACCAGGAAGAATGAACTTAGTCTCCAATAGTTAAGCTACGTGTTTCAATTTCTTCAAAAACATTGAAATTCTCCTTGAATCTCTAAGCAAAATAATGCTTGTTAAGCTAAAAAAATTGAACTCTAGATGCGGCTAATGATAAATAATGTTCTATATATAGTCTTCCTTCAAAAATAACCTATATTCCCTAAAAATACTAAGAAATTCGCATCTGAACGCCCAATAATTTGCTTCATACGTCGCCCGGTCCGGTTGGCTAGCCTGTCCATTTGGAAGTCTACTGCCCCTTTTTCGCCAAAGCGAGGAGGTCCGGTCGGACCAGCCTTGGTCCGGTCATGTGGTTCGGCCATCTGGGGGTCTTCTGCCATTTTGAGCTCCAATCAGCCCTACTTCGCCCGGATCGGACTTGTCCGGTCAACTGGTCCGGTTCGAGGTTTGACTTTGCATTTTTGGCCTAGTTTGGACCCCGAATTCGCAACGATTCAATCCTATATCCACTTAACACCAAAAATTATGAAAATATAACTAAATAAGTGCTAAAATATCTGAAATGTAGAAGAATTTGAATAAAAGCCTATTGATTTATATAGAATAAAACCCGATTATCATTAACGGAATTGTGTTTTTGCACCACTTTTCATAATTTTAGGGTTTAATATGTCCACAATAATAGAATGAGAATGTTTTTGTACTTTCAATAATAGTAGAATGCTTATTTGTACCTTTTACCTAAAATTAAGTTGAGCTTATTTGTACGTTTTACCTAAAATTAAGTTCTACTCGACTAATTAATTAACATTATTTTCTTCAAGTATAATTCATTTTTATTTTTTAAAAAGGAAAACAAATCATTTTCTTTTATTGCTTTTGTACATGCATGTTGTTTAAGACTTTTAACAAGTCATGTCATTTCCTTACTTAACTTTACAATAAGTATATGCCATTGATTTGATGTTTTTCTTTACAATGCTTAATTACTTTAAGTTGGCCTTAAAGATGAGCTAATTATTTATAACGTATATAAATATATAGTAGTCTAGACTTGAATTTGTTTTAATTAATTCTTTGATTCGGTGCGAGTATTTGTGTATGTGGTGATGAGCTAGTTTTTCGAAATTTCACATTGTTTGTAGAAAATATGTGTATAATATATTTTTTATAGGGCAAATTACGATTACCCCTTGAGGCATTTTCTATTACACTGATTTACTCTGAGTTTTATATATTATACATTTACCTCCTGTATTTTATTATTATTACACTAATTACCCTATTTGATACAATTTTAATCATTTTTTATTATTTTATATTAAATTAAAAGTAATAACTCATAGTTAACAATAAAATATGAAACTATAATGTTAAAAAAATCCAAATTAGTGTCTAAATATATTTTGTTATAAATAAAAATGCTAATAAATATA
>CANYLF010496609.1:0-10368 GCA_948193215.1 Bocquillonia castaneifolia | reverse complement strand
AATTCTTTTTGCATCGCGCTTGCGACCATCTTAGCCGCACCCGTGATTCTCTGTCCAGAGACAAATTTTTCAAAATTTCTTTTCAACTCGCTTCATATGAAATCGCATCTGCGAGATTTCATATTTTCAACACAGCGGCTAGGTTTTCAACCCGCAACATCAATGTTTTCAAAAATATTTTGTCAAAATCACATACATGATATGAACCCGCATCCGCGGAATTTTAATTTTTTTTTATGTATATTTTATCAAGCCGCTGACGTGTCTCGACCGGCTATTTTTTTAATAAAAAATATTAAAACTAGCCGTTGAATAACTGCTAGTTGGTAGATTCTCATGATTTTTCACGCTAAAAGCTGCTCCAACATGCCTATATATATCCCCATTGCATATGTAAAAGGCTTTACAAACCTCTCTCTTGATTTCAAAGCTTTCTAAGTTATTTTCTCTTCTACTCTTTCCTCTTTAAAGCCTTGAAAGTCTTTTTTTCTGTTGCATAATCCATCACACATTCTTCATAATGGACAAAAGACTAACTAGGAGCCAAAAGGGTAAAGGAAAGGCACAAAAACCATCTGCTCCTCATCCAAAAAGGTATAAAATCGGCATCACCATTTTAGAATCCGCCACTGCTCTTGCGCCTGCTTCTTCACCTCAACCTGAACCTCAGAGACAAGCCGCAAATGGGAATCCCATTGAGGCTATGTTTGAAACGCTCTTAATTGATGAAAAAGTGAGGTGTCAAATCTTGATGGGAATCCCCTTGGTGCCATTTCCATTGGAATGCTCAAGGTTAGAGAGGAGGTACTAGGACTTCTAAAAAATTTGTCCCTTCTCAAGTTTGTCAGGCCGCTCTACCCTGGATACAAAAACTTGACCTATAAGTTTCTCTCTACTTTGGTAGTAAACAAGCGGCTAGGAGGTGACTTGGGTTATTATGGAATGAGCTTCAAGCTTTTTAGGAAGAAGGTTACTATGAAGAAACAGTAAATGTATGAGTATTTTGGGTTTTCTCCAACTGGCATAGTAACCTTCAAAGACTCGTCAATGAAAATCTAAGAAGTTTGGAGGGAAATTGCTTGTGCCCCCAGGTTTAGAGCTTCTCACTCTCAAGCCAAAGCCTAAAAGACTCTTCCTCTTTTTATTCTTCATAAGGCTGTGGTGAATTCTGTTTTTGCCAAGAAAGAGGGCAATGACAAAATATCATAAAAGACCTTCTTTTCCTTCACTGTGAGGTAAAGGAACAGCCCATTCAAGCCGCCTTTTTCTTCATAGACCACCTTCTTCATCTTGAACACTCCAAGACCGGCGCTATAATTGTTGGATCCTTCATCACCCACATTGCCCACTTTCTTTCTTTTGACTGCTCCAAGCCGCAAGCCTACCTGCTATCTCATGGATTTTCAGTAGACTTGGGGATTATCGACCTTGACTACTTCGTCCAAAAGTCAAGATAGTGATAAAGCAAAAAAATGGCACCTATCTTTACTCGGGTGGTATCACGGATAAAGAAAAGGAAGCTAGGTTAAAGGAGATGGAAGACAAAGTTAGGGCAGATCTAACTGCTAGACAAAAAGCAAGAAAGAAAGGGGAAGGAATCCCCCATGGTGAGCTAATTCCTATTCCCCCTATTGAGATTCGGGATCTGAGACAGGAAGCCGCCTCTTCAACCTGCCTAATGAACATTCTAGCCTCTCTTAAGCGGATAGAGAACAAGCTTAATGCCCACGAGGCATTCAATAAGAAGATAGAAGTCCGCTTGGATGATCAAGATGAAGACTTAGCCTCTCTCCATCAAGACCTTAAAGCTATTCATACCAAGCTTGGGATGGATCCTTGTGCCCATGATGACTTCTAGAACTTGGCCGTAGTGTCCTATGTCCATTGTATTCCACTAATGCATTTTCATACTTTATCTTTTTATATCCAGTCATCGTTTATTTAATGCATGACCATTATCTTTATTCCTCCCATATTTTATTTTATACTTTTTTTAGTTGACAAAGGGGGAGAAATCTCTTTGTTTTATGTTTTTTAAAAACTTGGCACAAGTTGAGGGGTAGCAATTTCATCAACTCACACACTTAACTTCTTTGATTTTTAAGTTTTTGAACTTAGATAATGATTTTTTGTTTTTTGATTGTCAAACTCAAAAAGGGGGAGATTGTTGGCTTTTGTGGCATCAATCCATCTTATTTTGAGTTTAACAACCCTTTATCTTTGTCTAACAAAGTTCCCAAGTGTGTAGGTTTTCAAATCAGCTAGTTTTGAGTGACTCCACCAAACCGCGCCAGCGACAAAGGGAGCCACACCCGCGGCTATATATCGCGCTCGAACTGAGGAAATCGCCCCCGTGACCGACGACATAATTCGCCCACGAAATGGAAATCACGCCCAGACTTTTTGGTGAAAACTTAGAAGGCTTCTGTGCACATATAGATTCGCGCCCGCGACATCCCAAGTCGCACCCGTGATTTGAGAAATAGAGAGCCCCATTCTTAAGGCTCAAAGTCACGCCAGTAATGGACTAAATCACCCCCATGATTTGATCAGGAAGAAGCCACTCATCAAAAAGGAATCAAGCCGCCCTTTCACAAGCATTTTCTGCCTAGTGATTTTGCGTCCTCATGGTTAGAGAATGCTCCTACGGTTTGATCAATCAGAGAGCCGCTCAATCAATCAAAGAGCCGCTCATCAAGGCATCCATCCGCTCGTGAGAGGCATCTCCCGTCCAATGATTTCGTGCCCGCGGTCAGAGATGTCGCCCCTGCGACATTCAATGGAGTCTCTGAAAAACTAGCCATTACACAGATCGCGCCCGTGACTGATGAAGTCGCGCCCGCGACCTGACACTTTCAGTGCATTTAATGCAAAAGTTTCTAGACGTTAGAAACACCTTTGGGGTTATTTCTAACAACTAGTTTTGGGTATGTTGGCTATAAGTACCCATCATAAATGGTGTTCATTTAAGCTTGTAAATTTATTTCTCATCTTTGTAATTAATTTTGTTTGGTTTTGGGTAGCTAGAACTCTAGAGCATTTGTTGCTTGAGTTGAGTGAAGTAGTTATCCATTGTACTAGTGTCAATTTTTTGTGAGTTAGGAAACATTAGGGTTGGTTGTGAGTTAGCCATTTATAAAACTCATTGTAAAGGTTTGGTGTTTGCCTTTTGGAAACACTAGGGTTTGTGAGTTAGCCTTGGGAAAAACTCATTGTAAAGGTTCGGGATAGCCTTGAAATCCCTTGTAACACTATTGTAGTTAGTGGAGCCCGAAAGAGGTCTTTGGGAGAGTGGACGTAGGACAAGTTGGGTCCAAACCACTATAAACCTTGTGTGTTCATTCTACTTCATCTTAATTCTTTCTAAAATTTTTATTCCGCACTAATTCACCCCCCTCTTAGTATTTCATTAATAAATATATTTTTGTTAATTATATATAGTTAGTGATTAATATAAATTTATAATTATTAATTTCGTATAATTAGTTATTAATAATTACATAATAATTAATAAATATATTTAATTAGTAATTAAATAATAATTAATACATATATTTTTGTTAATTATATATAATCAGAGATTAACATAAATATATAATTATTAATTCATAAATATATTTAATTAATTATTACATAATATTTAATAAATATATTTTTTTTCAATTATATATAATTACTAATTAATATAGAATTAATAATTACATACTAATTAATAAATTATTGATAATAACTATGTTTAATTAATAATTAATAATTGATAATTAGTTTTTTATTTATTATAATCATTAATAATATGATGTTGTATATAAGTATAGAATTTATAATTAATGAGTTTATATAATGACGTAATTACTGATTAAATATGTATTTACTATTACTAATTATTATTTTAATAAAATATAATTAGTAAAATTGTATCTTTTTTAATTATGTGTATAATTAATAATTACATAATGTTTTTATAAATAAAATTGGATTGGATATATATGCTTAATTGTATTAATAAGTATCATATAATATGATATTAATCACATATACAATAATTATAATTATAATTAATTCTAATTGTAATTATAATTAATTTTTTTTTGATAAATTTGGTCTTTTATTAAAAGAGAGAAGAAAACTTACAACTTTAAAAAATTAGCCGAACATCTAATTACATCATCAGCACTAAAAGGAAGCTGAGTGTCCTTCAATTTAGTAAATAACATCGCTAAGTACAAACTTTTATACAAAATGTCTAGATTAGAAGTATCTCCTTGAAAGATCTTTCTGTTTCTTCTTTTCCAAATTTCCCAACAAAGTATCATCCACAAAGAGGTACAAAAAGAAATCTGAATTGATCCTTTGAAATTACATATCCACTGAGAGAAAAAATATGCGGTCTTCAATGGAATAACCAAAGATACACCTGCCGAGTGAAATAAACTCGTCCAAATAGAGAAGCTTGATTTGCAATGTAAAAGAAGATGATCCTGTGTTTCAACCTTGTTGCAATAAGGACAAGATGCAGCTTCCATACTAATGATGTTGCGATTTGAAAGAAAAGACCGAGTAGGAAGCCTTGAGTGCAATACTGTCCAA
This sequence comes from Bocquillonia castaneifolia, assembly GCA_948193215.1. Taxonomy (NCBI): domain Eukaryota; kingdom Viridiplantae; phylum Streptophyta; class Magnoliopsida; order Malpighiales; family Euphorbiaceae; genus Bocquillonia; species Bocquillonia castaneifolia. The sequence continues at coordinate 5,781 of CANYLF010496609.1, read as the reverse complement.
ATACAAAACTTGATTCTAGGAGTGCAAAGAGATTTCCAACAGACCTGAAAATCCTTCTGAACTGATACCTCATTATCAACGATGATTGCCTTATAAAAAGAGCGAACTGAATATGCATTGTTCTTCTCTAATTTCCAAGGTATATGATCTTTTGTTTGCTGAAGCACTGTTGTTTCAAGCATTGATCTCATTTCAGCTAGGTGTTCCACATCAGAAATGCGTAGACGGCATTTCCAGGCTGGCCTACTGTTGGAGTTAAGTAGGGAATTGAAAGCACTTGCTATAGAGATAGACTGATCTGATGCCAATACAAATAAGTTGGGAAAGCGAACATACATAGGGGAATGTAGATACCATGAATCCTTCTAAAATTCGATTGAGTTGCCACAACCCAGCTTAAAACTCATGTTTAGGATAAAGAAATCCCAAAGCTTAGAGTTATTGCAGTAGACCAATTTAATCCCTCTCCATATTGGTGAAATACTGTCATTGGTCGCTGAAAGCAAAGAACTCCATGAGTTCAATCCTACAAAATGTGCACAAATAGAAATCCAAATTGAATTTCCAGCCTTCTACCGTAAATTCCATATCCATCTGAAGAGCAGACTTGCGTTTCAGAGCTTTAAAGAACACAAATTCAGTCCACCGAATCTGTAAGGAAGGCATACATTTTCCCACAATACCTTGCATAAAGAACGACCTTTTGGGTCACCCTTCCAAAGGAAATTCCTCATGTATCCTTCAATCAAATTAATAACAGAAATTGGCATATTGAACAATGACATAAGGTAAACAGGTAAGCTACCCAGAATGGATTTTATCAATGTCAATCTCCCAGCATATGATAAACAGGATCCCTTCCAAAGCGCCAACTTCCTATTAACTCTACTTACTAAAGGGTCCCAATCCTTTACTGATAGCTTTTTAAAAGACTAGGGAACACCAAAGTAAGATATAGGAATTGAAGAAACTTGGCACTTAAGAATCTCAGCACAATGCTTAGTGTATGAATTTTGGACTCAGATACCAATCAATGAACTCTTTGAGAAGTTAATACTAAGGCCTGATATTGTTTTAAAACACCTTAACAACCTCATAAAACTCACGACCTCTGATTCTTCTGCTTGCAAGAAGTAAAGTGTGTCGTTTGTGAATTGCAGAAGAGAAATGTTGGGGCCATCTTCATTGAGCCAAAAACTAGCTAGAGACTCAGAAGAGATTGCTTTATCTATCATCTATTTAAGACCTTCAACGGCTAAGACAAATAAAAAAGGAGAAAGAGGGTCTCCCTGTTTAACACCTTTCTGTAAGTAAATAGGCTTAGTGGGGGAGACATTTATTAAGACAGAAGTTGAAGATCCCTGTCTACATCCTTCCATCCAACTTCTCCATTTTGAAGAAAACCCCATTTGAGTCATAACAAATGATAAAAAAAATGCCAAGAGATGCTGTCAAAGGCCTTGTGGAAGTCCAACTTTAAAAGGAAAGTTGGTTTTTTAAAAGGAAAGTTGGTTTTCTTGGACTTGTGAACATGATGAACAATGTCTGATGCCACAAACGAATATTCATGTATGTTCCTCCCTTTAATGAAGGCGAATTGACTGTCTGAGATGATTTTTTGGAAGAATCCTTCGAAGCCTAAAGGACAACAACTTGGAGAGAATTTTGTAGATCCCATTGATCAAGCAAATGGGTCTAAAATCTTTCACTCTAGTAGAACCCTGCACTTTAGGGATTAAGACAGTAAATGAAGTTTTTAAATCATTGGGTAACTATCCTGACTGGTGAAATAACTCCAACACTTTAACAATTTCTTCTTTCATAAATGACCAAGATCATCTGTAGAAGAAAAAAAAAATTAAATCCTTCTGGCCCAGGAGATTTGTTAACACCACATGAAGTGATAGCAGACCAAATTTCTTCTTCTGTGAAAGGTGCAATTAGCCGATCATTATCCTCTTGAGAAAGAGAGGAAAAATTGAGTGAACTGATATCAAAGGGAATGTCAGGTTTAGCTTTGAAAAGCTTTTTATAGAATCCAATAATAGCGTCACGTGTCTTGATTGGATTAACGTGTACACGCTCCTCATCTTCAACAATTGTGATTCTATTCCTTCTGAAATGTGCTGAAGCAATCCGATGAAAATAAGAAGTATTGTTGTCACCCAATAATGTCCATTTTGTGCGCGAGCACTGATGCCACATAGACTCCTTTTGCCTTTTCTTCTTGAATAGATTAGCTTTAAGAGCAGCAATTTCTAGAATTTGAGCTTCTGAAAGTGGACGATTCACATCACTGCCTGTTTTTGCAATAATTTCAGCCTCCAGCTTTTAATCTCAACATCCACTTTACCATACACCTCAGTGTTCCATGTTCTTATGGCACCCCGAAATGCTTTCAGTTTACATGTTAAAGACTCATTGGTAAGAGAAGAACAAATAGAAGCCCAGCATCAGATACAAAAGGAAAGAACCGATCATCCTCCCACCAACAATTAAAGGATCGAAAAGGTCTACTACCCCACTCAAAGTTAACTGAAGACTTATATATGATAGGAAAATGGTCAGATAGGAGAGAGTCCACCGTTGATATCAATTGGAATGGCCACTGCGAAGCTATGTGACTAGAGACCAGAACTCTATCAATTCTTGAGTAAGAAATAGAGTTATGCCAGGTGAAGGAGCAACCATATATAGGCAGATCATGGACCTCTGATACATTTATGAAATTTTGAAAGTCGATAATGGATTAAGTGAGAGTACCATTCGCCCTTTCTTCTGGATTCAATACCTCGTTAAAATCCCCACAAATAATAAGGTTATCATAACCACTAAGAATACTATTCAGGCCTGCCCATAGTAAACATTTGTCACAAGCCTCATTAGGAGCATATACAATAAGCAAATAAATATTAATCTCTGTCGAAGTCACTTTCACAAACAACCATCTAGAAGAATTGGCTACCAAAGTACAAGTAATTTTGATAGAGTTCCATGAAAGAAGAAGACCCCCAGAAGCACCCATAGAAGGAACAAATTAAAAGTTGAAATCCCAATGATTCCAGAACATTTTAACAAGCATTGCATCAATCAATTCTTTTTTAGTTTCGACCATAGCAAACAAGTCTAGACCATGCTTATCAGTTAATGATTTCACAAACCTATGTTTCAAAGAATTATGTAACCCTCCTCCGCATTTCCAGAAAACAAAATTAAACGACATAAAATAGCTGAAAAAACCTGGAGTTCTAGAAAAATCAGGCCGTAGCCATGATTTCCTAAATACGATCAACCATCACTTGCTTATCTTTCTCTGAGAATAGAGCTATTCTGTTACCCAACTTCCATGTTTCATCTAACTCATCTGGAATCGGTGATATAATCAAGGCATTAATCTGTTCACAAATCAGCATGTTACGATTGCCTATGTCAACGCTAATGTCAATTGATTCTACTGTAGTTCTAATAGATGAAGTTAACCCAGACTTAGGTAGAATTCTCCTTGTCCCGTGTTTATTTTTGTGGTGTCCATTAGATTTATTCTCAGTGCTGACATTCTCCTTGACATTTCCTTCCACTGGTCTGCTATCTGAAACATTCTTTGCATCACCTGCCTTGGTAGGTAAACTTTGTGTTCCACCTACAGTTGGTAGAAGAGGGGGTTGTTCCTCAGTATCCACCCTTATTTCTCCTTCCTCTTCTAGTGCATGTTCAGATTCTATATCCGAATCATATGTCAATTCTTTCGTAAACTTAAAAGGAGTTGATGACTCGAATACATGAATCTGGAAAGATTTTGATTGCACTTTAACCATAAAACTGCCATTCACAGGACCACTAGGGATTGAGACCAAGCATGAAGCCTCATCAAGTCTGTTGAGGCTGACAAAATCTTCATGAAAACCCACTAGCTTCCTAAACTTCGACACCACAAATTCTAGCACCTCAGTAGTAAAAATTTTTGGTGGAATTTTGAAGAAATCTAGCCAAGCTAGTCTTTCTGTTGGGACCTTGAATTCATTGAATTTCAACACACTTTTCACCGTCTGGTTCAGATAGTAACTATCCCCTTCCAAAACCCATCCAGTGCATCTTTTGAATGGAAAACAATAAGAACCTTGTCTCCACCTAGTGGTGGAATCCTTTTGAAGGCAAACCCTTGTTCAATTAGAATGGTATCCAAATTGGTTAGTTTCCTTATATCTCTAAGGATTAAGATATAAGAAAACTTAGACCAATCTGGAGATGAAACATTTCCATGATACTCAAATGTAGGGTAGGATTGAGTGGTCTAAACATTCACACCCAAAGCAGAAGGCTTAACACCAGTATACGACATAACTGAAGCATAAGATCTGTTATCTCTCAACGAAGGATTGAAGGGAGTTCTAGGGCTTGGTGGGTAAGTTGAGACAACCTTGGAAGGCAATTTTGTTGCAGCTGTTTTGTCAGGGTATCATGCTAGAAAGGCTTTCAATTTGACCGAACCAATTGAGATACGATTGATTCGTGCAATTACTGCAGTTGAGCTGAGGTCCTGATGCATACGAAGGAAACCAAACTGCAAATTCTTCTTATTCCTCTTCACTGCCAAGGTTATGATTCCATGCACATTGTGCGAAACAAAAACACGATACAAATCAGCTACTGTCTAGCCTTGAGGATATCCCTTAAAGTACACAACTGTTTGGGGAAAGGTATTAGTGTTTGAAGAGAGGTTGGTTTGGTATTTATGGGTGTCATGGGGGTGGTCAGATACACAGTGGTGGTTGTGGTTAGGGTTCAAGGTGAGGTTAGGGTTGCGACTGTTGGAGAGCATGACTTGGGATCTTTTTTTTATATATACAATTATTAATTATAATTATATTTATTAATTGTTTTGTTGAGTATAATTTTTATGTTTATATAATAAATATATTTTGATATAACATATAACAAAAATCATCAACAGCATAAATGAAAGGTAGATTGAGGTGCTCACTTCCAAAATGTGCTCACTCCCAAGATGGGTGACCTATTGGGAAGTGGGATGATTTGGCAAAATAATGAGGTTTAAAGAGATAATCAATATGGTTTGAGGAGTACTAAAGGTAATTAAATAAATTAATTTATTAAAATTAATTTTTTTAATTAAATTTTTAAAAAATCTGTAAAAAAATTTGCAACGGTCAAATTTCGTCCCAAATTTTATTCCAAATTTGCAACAGACTGAAGAAATTCGTTGCGAAAAATCTGCGTCGAGGTTTTTCAAGACAGAATGTTGTCCGTCGCAAATTACAATTTGTGACGGATCTATCCATCGCAAATACCTGTTTTTTCTAGTAGTGTTATCTAGTTACTACTATATAATTTAAGGTGTGCTTGAATTAGTCTATATGTGTATTTAATTAGAATAATTAAAAATTAATGTTGCTTTGTAACAAGCCATTCAGCAGTATATCAATCAGATTAGAGCAATCAATAATCAAGTACTTGCTCCATGCTGTGGCTGGGGTTCAAACTTGGCATCCTCCTTTTCATCTACAATCAAATTTCTCTCTCTGTTATTATTATTTTTTTTTTGAAATAACAATCAAATTTCTCAAGTACCAAAGGAAAAAGTATGAATTCATATGTGAATTTATAAGAATGCCGCTCATGTATCCATATGAATTTACAATATTTAATTGCAAGAAATTAGAAGTGCACTCATTTAATTTTCTTTATAACACTATAATATTTTCTATGATAATACACCACGTTTTGTATTGCAATCAAGACTTTAACTCATCCAAGTTTTAT
>CANYLF010496528.1:0-10568 GCA_948193215.1 Bocquillonia castaneifolia | reverse complement strand
CTTTTAAGCCACTCGAGATAGGCACTGTGAAAGAAAAGAGTTCGATATCCGATCCGTGTAAGAGCGTCTCAGAAGTCCCTACCCTGATGTATTCAAAATTCTTCCTGAAAGCCGGGCATTCTCAAGCACCGGATTCAATACCACTTTGACTTACCATCTTAACATTTTGTTAAGATTGGTTTTAATTTCTTGCTAATAGAGAGCATACATCTCTATAGCTTCATTTTTGCTTTTAGGCAAACGTACATTAAAATGTATCATATCAAGTTGTTCTAAAGACCTTGTTAATTTGTTTCAACACCAATTTCACATCAAATTGAAATATGGAATATGTTCTATGTTAATTAATCTACATAAAGTATCATAATTAACACGTTCAAGTCTACCATGCCATAATTTAATGACTCAAGCTTATAAATAAAAGAAACGTTATTCTTTTTATTCATAATATTAGACTTACAAAGATAGTAATTGAATTTCCACATATAATTCGATACACATCCCTTTCCCACAAACATTCCCTTTCAGACAAAATTAATTTCTGAGACTCAAGCACAAAAATCAATTTCAGACACATCTTTAACAATGTCCTCTATAACATTTGCCTCATTTGATCTGTCTCTTTTTGGCAGTCTGCAATCAGATGACTTGTGTCCCATGTTGTTGCAATTGAAGCATTTTCCTTGAAACTTTGGTTTCTTGGAAATTCCTCCTTTCGGTCCTATCCTTGACCCAGTATAAGGCTGTTTTCCCCTCTTGTAGTCCTTCTTGACCTCTATCATATTAGCCTTAGCAACATCGAGATCGACAATCTTAGAGAGTTTATCCCGCTGTCACTCTATTGTCTTCTTCTATTCGAAGTCTGACAATTAACTCTTCCACAGTCATCTCTTTCCTCTTATACTTCAGGTAGTTTTTAAAGTCATTCCAAGCAGGAGGTAGCTTTTCAATAATAGCTGCCACCTAAAAGGATTCACTTATAACCATCCCTTCAGCATGTATACCATCAATAATAAATTTTAATTCATGCACTTGATTCACAACAGTCTTAGAATCAACCATAATGAAATTCAGAAATTTGTCAACTAAGAATTTCTTAGCACCGGCATCTTCTGATCTATACTTATGGTCTAGTGATTCCCATAATTCTTTGGTCATCTTCTTAATACTATACACATCATTAAGTGCATCAGATAAACCATTCAGAATATAATTCTAACAAAGAAAATCAGAGTGCTTCCATGCCTCAACGGCATTGAAGGCGGTAGCAGCATCTACCTCATCCCCTCTAACAACAGGAGGATCATCCTTCAGGAATTTCACCAAATTCAACATGGTCAGATAAAACAAACATCTTCTGTTGCCACGTTTTGAAATTCTCCCTAGTGAATTTCGCTGGCTTTTCGTTGTGGCTCATTGTCACTAGCAACGTTTGGCTCAAGGCCAAGGCAGTGACTGCAGTATCAGTCTGAGAACTAGATGAGTTGCCTTTCATGGAATTAACTTCCTTATCAGCCAGTTCTATTACACGTTAAGAATTTAGTTAGGAACTAAAACCAGAAACAGAAATAATAATTCAACCAATTCTGTTTGTAATTTTAAACAAACCAGAATATACAAATGTTTCAAAATCAATTATGAAACAATTATGTTTATAAAACAAAACCAATTATGTTCACAGAATAGAAACACTTATGAACTCCTCATGAAACATCATGAGACAATTATGAAACACATTCATGAGACATCATGAAATATTTTTGTTGAACCTCAAGTATTTAGTTAAGAACTAAATACCAAAAACAGAAAAAAAATTCAATGACAGCATAACACGTTTCAATAGTCTTGAAACTATCCAGAAACATTGACGAAGCAGTCTAGAAAAACTGATTAAACAGTCCATAATTAATATGAAACAGTCCTTTAAAATTCCTTTGTCAGGGTATTCTGTCCGCCGCAGATTATAAGAACTAAAGATCTGTCTTAAGATTGTTCGAAAACAAGGATATAATCAAAAGAAACAAAATTTATAACAAAGAAATAAATAACAGATTTAAACAACAACAAAAGAAAACCAAATTGATAAAAAAAACCTGTTATAGTAAGTTGATTGAAAACAGGAATCAGTTTAGGCCTGTGTACTACACAGTTTCCTTAAGACAGATTCGCCCTCTCCTCGGTGCTAGAGTCACGTAGGCGTCTATCTCCCAGAATACAACAACTGCAGTTCTGAGCAGCAACACTACTGCTAAGAACAAATTGAACACAACTGTGCCTTCACACTATCACCAGAATACGAAAACAACACAAAGAATTTTGAGAAATTAAATTTTTCCCGGGACGTTGAAAATGAGATGAAAGGTTGTATTTATAGGCAGGAGAGGAATTGTAACAGCCAGAAGATGGAGAGACTTAGGAAAATAAATGGACAATGAATTTATGACATAATTAAAACTAGAAATTAATTATCCAATAAATATGAATTTATGGCATAATTAAAACTAGAAATTAATTACCCAATAAATTCTAAAACTAAATGCCGAACATTAAAAACTAAATGCAAAAACTGTTTTGAAATATCAAAAGACATTCCAATAAATATCTATTGAGAAATTAATTATTGGGCCAAAATTGAATGTCAACAGATTCTACATTCATGTTGCCCACATCATGCGGGTGCGCACACACATTGTGCCCCTAACCTGGGTTTTATACTTCGTTATTTTCTCAACAAACTTTTGCAAATAATTTACTTTGAGCATCAATTTCTCATTCATCACTCATTCATTTTAAGCATATAGTGCACCATTTTAAAGGTCTCATGGAGTAGAATAAAAGACCATAATACTTGTTATTCGAACCTCCAATTTACCAATAAATATTATGCCTCAAAATTACAAAAATATCCATTATTTTCCAACAGTCCTAAATTTACTTTTTTTTTGTTGTGGATATTTTTGGAATTCAACATATTTATTATTAATTTACTTTTTTTAATACAAATTTTGAATATAATACTTTAATTTTTTTAATCTAAAAAAATCTCTTTACATGAGGTGGAGCTGGGATTCGAACCCAAAATAAATGAGAAGCGGGCCAACCATTAAGCCTTGGCTATCTTCTGTTATATTTCAACACATTTTATATATAGTATAAACCGTTGGTTAAAACCGAGCTGGACCAGATAACTAATTTTGAATTAACCGATCGGTTAAGAGAAAATTGGTCAGTTCCTTCTTGAACCGACATGATGCCCTCCCCTAAATATGTCCAAACACCTCTAATGAGAATCAACAACGGAAGATTCAAGTTTCATTAAGTGAGATGTATTGAAATATAATTAGTAATTAATGCGTGTTCAATAGAAATAAATTAAAAATTCATTTTTTAAATAATTTTTAAACATAAATTTCTAATTTTTACTTATAAACTACGTTTTTTGCCCAAGAACTTCAACCATTATTATTACTATCGCATGAATATTTGACTAATATTTAAATTTCCACTTTCATTAATTAAGATGTATTGAAATATAATTAGTAATTAATGCGTATCCAATGGAAATAAGCTCAAAATTCATTTTTTTAATAAATTACACATGGATTTGTAATTTTTACTTATAAACTACGTATTTCATATGAAAACTATGTAGTTTTATCTAACAACTTCAACCATTATTACAAGTATCACATGAATATAACAATACTATTTAAATTTCAACTTTCATGAAATGATAGTTATTGAAAATATAATTAGTAAGTAACATGTGTCCAATGGAAATAAATTATAAATTCATTTTTTTTAAATAAATTAAATATGAATTTCTAATTTTTACGTATAAACCTATGTTTGTTTTGATCAAAACTACTTATTTTTGTCAAAGAACTTCAACCATTATTATAAGTATATCACATGAATATATCCCTACTATGTAAATCTTTACTCTCATTAAATGAGATGTATTGAAATATATTTACAAAATAACGAGTGTCCAATGGAAAAAAAATAAAAAAAAATTAATTTTATAAATTAAACATGAATTTCTAATTTTTTAACTTATAAACCTATGTTGTTTAATTTTGATCAAAACTACGTAGTTTTCTCTAACAACTTCAACCAGTATTATAATTATCACGTGAATATATCACTACTATTTAAATTTCAACTTTCATTAAATGAGATTTATTTAAATCAAATTACTATTAACGCATTTCAAATGAAAAATTAAAATTTATTTTTTAATAAATTAAACATGAATTTCTAATTTTTACTTACAAACCTACGTAGTTTTTTTTTAAATCAAAACTACGTAGTTTTCTCTAAGAACTTTAACCATTATTATAATTATCACATGAATGCATCACAACTATTTTAAAAATTGTACTTTAATTTCATTTTTTATAAAGTACTTAATTTAATTACATATATTTCAATATATTTTTTAATTAGCGCCTGTCGAATGGAAAATACATTCTCTCTTTATTTTTTAGTAAATTACATATCTATTTCTCATTTTTAGTTAAGCCATGTAGTTTTAATAAATTTCCTCTCAAAAAAAATCAAGGGCATATTAGCACATTCTTCATTTCATATTTTATTATCATATTTCCATTATTTTCATTTTTGGCGGGAAATATTTGCCTCCTTTTGTTTTTCACAATTGCCGACAAAAGTATGGCAACTACTTTTTCATAGATTTCTTTTTTGGGCCCGCTTCTCTGTTAACTCTTTTTGCTGCTATCACACTAACCATGCTCACTGTCATATGCCAAGAATTCTCTTGGATTGGAGACTAAACCTTGAAATAAAATTAATTATGCATTCAAACAAATATAATTAGGAGGCCCCTATAATTAACGGACCTAGGCCAAATCAAATACACTTATTTAACTCCAAACCCAATTTCTACAAACCCATTTTTAGCCCATTAATTATAGATCCATGTCAGAATTTGTTATTAATTATATTGTGGACCCCATATTTACCTTCTATTCCATGTTGAACAAGTTACTTTTGACCTGGAAGGTGACCTTCTATAGCAGGTTTTTTTGTCCCAGGTACATATTAGAATTCGCCATATTTATTTTCTAGACTTTGCATGTTATTCATCATCACCTTCTTATAATAATACCAATACTAATGCTAATAATAACTATTATACTAAAATCATTTCTTGGGCTTCCGAAGCCAAATCTTTATTCTCTACTGCAATCTCAACCAAAAAGGGTATTCACAACTCACCTCCGAGGGAAAACCATGCATCCATGACTAATAAATCTAGATCTACAATTTTTTATTTAATTTTCTGCTGTATTTTTAAATTTTTAGGTCCCTGTTATATTTGATATTATTTTGAACTAACTCTATTTTATTTTCTATTTATATTTTTAATATCCTGGTGAGGAGGAGATGCTGCTGAAATAAACAGACTGATATTTGATGTCTTAGAACTCAAGGTGTGAATCAAAATTGTATTTTTGATTCGCAAGCTTGAGAAACTATAGATCTCATCTCTTTAGATGTTTTAAAATTCCTATAGCTTCATTAGGACCCTATTTGTTGCTATGTATATTTTATTTGGAAAATATATAATAAACAGGTCAAGAATCGGCTTAGGTTCCTTGGTCCATTATTTACAGATTCGGCCGGACCACCACAAATTGTATGGGATCTTCCGGCCGAACCTTTGATCATCCGGCCAGATGATCAAAGCTCAAATGGATGTCCCACCTGCTTTGATTATTTTCAAAACTTGGACCTGGCACAACCAAACGTCCGACCAAACCTCTGCCCAAAGGTCCGGCCAAACCATCACGATGGTGGGGAAAAATGGAGGAAATAATACTGTGGATCGACTGATTTGAAGCTTCGAGGTCAACTAATACGTCCTCTCAAGGATAAATCGATCGATCGGTAAGGTTTTCTTGTTAATTTTATGTAAATCACCTAGAAGTAATTGTAAATAATTAATCAGACCTTTAATAAAATAAATTCGGTAAATGGTAGAATAAAACTGGTAGAAAATCATTTCATCTTTCCTTTCTTTAAGGGTGTATGTATACTCCTGCCATTTAATACTTCAGGTAAATAATAAACAAATTAATGTGCAAATATTAACTTGTAAATATATGTAAAATATGTTAGAAATTGATTGTGGATGTTATGCATGTAAATAAATAAGTAAATAATCACTTGACTAATTATTATTAAAATAAGTAGTAACACACCAATACAACAATCAACACTCAATCAATCAGGGTAAACTACATCCGATCTAATGCAGAGATAAAGTTGATTAGAAACAATATTAGCGCGCCCATTCATTGCATCATACTTTCCGGGTGATTTGTCGCTTTATATTGTTTGTCTATGTAGGAAATAATGACCTTATTACTTAATTAAATGGGAAATTACGCCAAGAATGGATGACTCATTCCGAACCCAGAAATCACCTAGAGTGATGAAGAATGGGGATTCCTGAGGAATCTACCTATTTGTTAATCACTAGGTGATCCCGATGCAATTCTGGTAGCGACTCCATAACGTTTTTGTAAAATCCATAAAAATCCATCTAGTAAGTCTGTTGCCATTGCCATTGGACACCAACCGACGGGCAGGTCCCGGGCACTCAGTCCACAAAAAACTCAAAAATTTTTGATAAAAAAATAACAAAAAAACTTATAGAACAACAATTACATACCTTTTTCCTATCAAATCCAAAGCTTTATGTTCTTACTTCCACCATAACTTAGAGATCTAACATGCTTGGTGAGAAAATCACACATTTAGTCCTTTAAATGAACACCACAAACATAAATCAAACTAAAAAATACTAAACATAACCAAGACTCACTTTCTTTAGTAGACCGACAAAATATTTTGGTGGTGTAGTAGTGATTTGGTTTAATGAGCTGCACAGTCAACTCGTTGCACAAGAAATTTTGATCAAGAGTACTCAGGAATCTCTAGTTACTAATCTTGCCTATAAGCCACCTCTGTTGCCGACATCATCAAATTTTCAACGCACCAACTTCTCCTCTTCTTCCCGAAATATTTCTTAACGTGGCAAGGGAAGATGTCAGATTTTCGACATCAGCAATCATACTGCCAACATATGCTGAAAAAGATATCACATGCAAAATAACTCCTCCTTCTCTTCGATGTAGAATTCCCCTTTGGCTTCTTCACCTCTAATGTACGGATCAGCACCTCAACATGCCTTTATGGCTTATCCCTAACCTGCAGCTCCTACTTTTTACCCTTGGATTGCTGATACCGGTGCTTCAACTCATATCACTCCTGACTTGGGGTCCTTACATTTGCCACAGCCATCCACTGGCCATGAACAACTAATTGTCGACAATGGTCAAGGTTTGCCTATTTATAATTCTGGTATAACATTTATTTCTCATGGAAATAATTCCACATTTACTCTTTTTGACACTCTACATGTTCCTTCCATTTCCAAACCATTAGTTTCTGTTCAAAAATTATGTTCTGAAAATAATTGTTTCTTTGAATTTTGGCCTTTCTTTTTTATTATTAAGGATCAGAACACCAACCAAGAGCTCTTGAGAGGCGTGAATGATCATGGCCTGTACCGATTTCCCATCTCACACACTGCATTTCTTGCTGATTCCGTTTCCTCTGATGTTTGGCATTCCCGACTTGGTCATCCTCATGATTAGGTCACTCACAAAGTCATCAATGAACATTCTCTTCCTACGTCTAGTCGTAGTACTCATGGCAAATATGAAGCCTGTATGTTAGGCAAGATGAGTAGATTTCCTTTACATCCAGTAGAACATCACACTACCAAGCCTTTTGATATTATTTATTCTAACATATGGGGGCCAGCTCTTGTGGACTAAAATTTTTCTTTTCGGTATTATATTTTTTTTGTTGGTGACTTTACCCATTTTACTTGCATGTATTTCCTTAAGAATAAAAGCGATGTTAATAAATGTCTTTATGAATTTCCATGCTTTAATTGCTACTCAATTCAATAGTACTATTAAAGCTTTTTCATTCTGATGGTGGTGGTGAGTTTTAAAAATTGAGTTTTTTTTTCAAGACACAGGGAATTCAGCATTGGTTAACATGTCCACATACTCATCCTCAAAATGGAATGGCTGAACGTAAAATTCAGCATATTGTTGATCCCAAACTTACTCTTGTTGCCCACAGCTCAATGTCTTTTCGCTACTGGCCATATGCTTTTGATACTTCTACCTCACTTATTAATGGTTTGCCTACACCAGTACATAAGAATAATTCACATTTTTATTCCTTATTTCATTACACTCCAACTTATGAGGAATTAAAGATCTTTGTTTATTCTATTTTCCTATTAATTAGACTGTACAACACCTACAAGTTTTCCTTTCGGTCAAAGTGTTGTGTTTATTTAGGACCATCTACAACTCATGTTGGACACCAATGCTTGGACATTGACACTAGCAAAATTTATATTGCACGCTATGTGCAATTTAATGAGGCACTTTTTCCTTTTAAAGCAAGCCAACAGTTATCTACAACTCCACCATCCAACTTGGACAAGAGCTCTTGGCTGTCACTCATATCCATATCTTTACCAACATGTTTGAATTTTCACTCTCCCTTATCTACTTCTATTTCTGATCCAGCATTTGCATCTTACCCAACCACATCCTTAATACCCAATTCAACTACAACCTCTAAAAACTTATCTATTGTTCCTCACCAAACCGATCCTAACCAATCTTCCCCTCTACATATTTATGTTGATTTATCAAAATATCCCTCCACAACTACCTCATATGAATCATCACGCGATCAAGATAAAATTCAAAATTCCCCTCTATGTACAGACACAATGACTCTTCGACCTTCTACCCTGCAAAAACACCAAGGAAATTTATCTCTCTGAACTTCTCAAGAAAGTTGGTTTACATGATTCTAATGGCTGCATCACTCCTATGGCTACCTCTGAAACGACCCGAAAATAAAACCATATATTAAGGAATACCATACATAATAATAGTAATCAATCATAAATTAAAAGTCAATTAAAACTCCCTTCCAAATATAATACTTTTCAAAAACAAGGGGGGTAACAACGATCGTTGTTGATTGAGCAACGATCGTTGTCAAATGTACAACGATCGTTGTGGATGAACAACGATCATTGTTAAAACCATGAAAAATGCCCAAAAATTCCAGCAAATCACACGAGCTCGTGGGAATCAACAACAAGCTCGTTGTTAAAACAACAACGATCGTCGTTAACCTAACAATGATCGTTGTTAAGCTAAAAAGCTCAAAACGAAACAATTCCCCAAGATTCACAGTTTTAAAACAGAATTTTTGACTTTCTCCTGTAAAAACATACTCCAACAGGCTCAAAATAAATTTATATATATAACAAACTTTTCAAACTTTAAAATACAATAATATTTATAAACAAGGAATATTGAAAATTCCATCAGCATACATTGACCGAAAATCAACTTTATACAAACATTTACTCCAATTTACACATATATAAACATATCAAATAGTTCATTACACATACTTTTCAATTACCAACTCAAAACCAATTACTTACACATATAGTTAACAAACTAAATGCACAAAATGCTCATTATCCACTAGCCAACCTGAACTTCTATTGCAATGAACGTAAACTTCTATCTTCAACCTGAGAAATTATGCCAAGGGGGTGAGCTGGCAACTCAATAAGCATTTAATCAACTAACCAGGCATATATTAAGCCAAAACTACTCAAACACATAAACATCACATGCTTCATACATAAACATACAATCAAATACCAATCACACCATTTGAACACCTTCCAAGATCAATCAAGATAATTCTCATTTCACAGCATTTCACAACCAAATCATTCTCACAAGCCATCAACCAATCTCAAATCACAACAATCTCATCAAATCAAGCTCGGATGACTCAACCTCACATTTCCTCACATTTCATTTCTTTTTCTCATATCATTTCACATTTCACATTTCACAATTAGGAGGCCACCGACGGGACTATCCGCCCGACTCAGTCTCGCCATCTCACACATAAAGGTAGCTATCCGCCCGGCTCAGCTTTCCTGATCACACACATCCTACATTCCCCAAGAGTCATCCTTTTCCATTCATAATCACAAACACAATCTCAATTTCACATCATCACATCATATTACAATTCTCATCACAAAGTTTCACAAACAATCACAATACTCATCACAATTCTCATTGCTACAAGACCACTCATTTCTCAATTCCACAAATAGATTTAAAAACACAATCTCACAAGTCAATCAAATGCTATTTCATCTTACGAATACATAATTCAACTAATTAACTTAATCCACATCTTAATCAATTCATAAGTACATAATTCATACCAAAACATAACAATTAGGCAAACATAATAGTTTTCACTCAATATACACAAGTTTAATCAATTAAATACTTACAAACATGTAGAACACCATTAGGTATACTAGCCTTCCTTCTCAAACTCCTTCCTTTTGGAACTCCCCTAAACAACATAATCCATACAACAATCAATTCAAT
>CANYLF010496376.1:0-17681 GCA_948193215.1 Bocquillonia castaneifolia | reverse complement strand
AAGCCAGAAATACTGTTTTGAAACTGTGTTTTCTGTTCGAAAATTTCGGATTTGTGATTTTTGGCTTACAACGATCGTTGCACTATTCACAACGATCGTTGCAAATTGCAACGAGCTCGTTGCTGATTTTCCCACGAGCTCGAGTACCTCTCGGGAAGTTTGGCTGATTTTCGTATTTTCACAACGATCACTGTTCATTTCACAACGATCGTTGTACTATTCACAACGATCGTTGCACATTTCAAAATGATCGTTGCACCCTAATTTTCAAAGAAAAATTATTTTCGAAGAGAATTTTCAATGCAATTTTAATCTATGATTAATTACTATGTTTATATATGTTAATACGTATTATATGGTGATCGATTTCGGGTCGTTACAGTATCTCTCTGCTTTAGTACACTATCACCTTCTCACAGCCTGCACCAGCCCCTGTGTTTTTTGTAATAGGTGGTGACAAAGCTTTGAATCCTAGTTCATCTAGCTTTTCATTTAATTTCGAACCATGCATGCCTTTTCTGTTTGCCTGGCAATTTGGTTTTGCCTATGTCATACCACCCAATATTTATGCTGTCAGCTTCCCTGAAGGAGCTTCACTAGATCCAACTCAATAGATTACAGCCTCTATCCATGTTATCCAAGATCATTACAATTCCCTCTGATGCTATATCTACTCAGTTCCCTAGCCACATATTAGTGCTTATGAATAGTGGTTTCAAATGGCCTATTCTAAACTAGTGTTCACGCCATTGAATGATCTGGTTGCAGGTAAAATTTTTCCTTTGATTTCCTTTTTTGTCCATTTCCTTTACTAAATTTTCCATGTCTGATTTTAGCTTTTCAAACCCAGATGCTTGGGGTTTGTTGACACCTAATTTTTGAATGCAGGAATGATGGGAGTGCCTCAAAGCCCAGATGATGATTAGTGAGTAACTCTATTGCTCAGGGTACATTATTTGAACATTGAAGAACTTCTAGATGAGTTTTCAGAAAAAGGTTTTAAGGGTTTTGAATTGAATTTGAAGGTTTTGATCTTCTTAAATTGCTTTTGATTGATTTCAAAGTGTTTTTGAACTTAAAATGAGTTTGTGGGCCAAATTCTTATGTTCTAGGCCTCAATTCGGAGTTCAGGCTTCAATTTAGTGAGATTCAGGGCTTAGAAACATGCCAAAGCATCACAAAACGGGCCGGACAAGTCTGAAATGAGGCTTGCTCCTCATCCAAGAGGTGTGCTCCTCTAGGATGAGGTGTACGCCTCATCCTTGGCCTGTGTGCCTCAGCCTTGAGGTGCACACCTTAAGCTAGAGGCGTACGATTCAAGGTAGAGGCGCATGCCTCTAGCTTGAGTCGAGCACCTTAGGCTCAGCCAAGAATGAAGAACCGACCAAATTTTATCTTAGAATGGGCTTGAATCGATTTTCAAAGCCCAAAGCCCGCCATAGCCCACTTGCCTACCACTCCAATCCATAATCCATTAGATTTCACCTTCCATAAACACCCAAAATTAGCTTTAATGTGATTTAAATGGATTTAGAAAGTTTTAAACTGATTTTAATAAACTTGGAAGGTTTCCATTATCAAAACTCAATCAAATTAGACCTTATTGACTATGGAAAGGAACATTTTAGAATCAAATCAATAAAATATTCTTCAATCAAATCAATTCAATCATTTCCTAAACGATCCTCACCCAACCATTATAAATAAGAGCCCCAACTCTCTTTTAAGCACACCAAATTCATAGAATTCAATCGATTACTACTAGAGAACACTTCTTTCTAGAGTTCTTAGGTCTTTAGGATCTTCAAAGCCTACTCTCTAGCTAAACTCTGAAGAATTTGGAGCTTAGATCTCCTAGGAATGCTTGTAATCTAATTCTAGTTGTTTTTAGATAATCAAAATTAGCTTTTCTAGCTTTTTCTACAATTGTTCTAACGAAGTTCTAATGGAGTTCTAAGGCGTTCTTCAACCATATAGTGATTCTAAACCCCTAATCTAATGGGATAAGTGTGAAGAATCCAAGCATACACGATGATCATAAGCTTTTCTTAACTCTTTACTGTTTATTTGATGTTTTGTTATTATTTTGTTCTTATTATGTTCTTCGTTGTTCTTATTGTTTTGACTTTTCTAATTAATATTAATATTTGATTTGCATGATAATGATGATTATTGTTGTTTGTCATGGCTAGAATGAAGGATTAATGACCAGAATTGATTAAAATAACGGAGAACACATTTAGGGGTTCTTCGCATTCTTCGCCCCTTAGATCTTTAGTTTAGCATTTTTTTGATGTATTAATGTTAATTCCCATGTAATCTTGTGTTATTGGTTATTTGTTTAGATTCGTTTCAAATCAAGTTTTATCAATCTAAACTCGTTCTTCACGTTGTAGGAATTAACCGAGGAGCATAACTCAGTCCAGACGCGCATGTCTCAACCTAGACGTGCACAACACTCCCTTGAGGTGAACGCCTCAATCATGAGGCGTACATGCCTTCCTAGAAGCACTAGAAGGCCCCCAAGCCCATTGATTGATTTTCAATGCTTTTGACCTAATCCAATGATTCTAAAAGGCCCATAATGTGATAAAGCCTGCCTAAACCACTATTTGTATCTCTAAACCTAATTTATGTTGCTTTAATTAACTTGTGATTGTTAGATGCATGTTTTAGGGTTTCCATATTAGTAAATCACCCATAATTGTCCGTTTTGTATATAAATGGTTAAAATTAATAAAAGATAATCATTATTCAGTAATTAGTAGTTAAAATCAATTTCCTTGCATGTTTTAGACTTAGGATAATTAAAAGTAATCTAGAAAGATTTGAATAGGTTAGAAATCAATTAGATGACTATAGTAGGCTCTATTCTCATTTACATACATTCTTAAAGGTGTATGTATATTGCATGTGATTGATCATTATTATCATATTGTTTATGTGATTTATCGCTTTCCGGCATGCTTTGGATATTATCACTTTCCTTATATATATTGTTGCTTGTTAGGGGATAGTTGATGTTAGTATAATCATTAAGGTACATGTTCACACTTATTCGAATGCTTATTTCGAGCTCAGATCTCTAGGTTATGATGTTTGGCTTCCATAAGGAAATCCGACGTTTATATCAGTGGAAAAGTAGGTCTTGGCCCACAAGTCAGGTGGCGACTCCTTTGCTCTGTTTTACTAACATGTTCCCTTTCCTTAAATGGATATGAGTGTCATGGTCATCAAAATACTAGTTCGGCTTGGTATTTAGCACATGTTTCAGGGCCGTGACACACCTTCCGTCCACAGGGTTCTGCTCCCGAGAAGAGGGCTACTTCTTCACTTTCTACTCCTTTTTGAAAGAAAAGAGCCTCAGCATTAGTCCTTTGGTCCTAGAAAGGCAAAGGTACAGCACCTAGTGTTATTCCTGCAAGAAAATCGATAAGAATCTACAGCCACCCTAAGGCTTTACAAATCCCCTCAATCCAAAAATTCATTAATATGACCGAGGAAGATGTGGAGGAGCAAGGCGTTGAAGATAGTGAAGAAATTAAAGAAAAGGTGGCCAATACTAATCTTTCCCAAAGGTCTCAAGAGAGTAGCCATGATAAGCATTTATTTCTCTTATTCTCCTAGTTAATCTTACCATTTGTTTAAACCTCCTATTACATATGCAGTTCAATTTCAAAGGGACTTGAACATTGCTTACCTAGGTCTGTCTAAGCTAGTCTCAGCTCCTGTTAGTTCTTCACAGTAACTTGCTCTCAACCTTACTCCTGCTATCGATCCACTGATTTGTACACCAATCCAACCAGCTCGTGCTAATCCGGAGATAATATTTTTGAGTATGCTGAATTTTCTTTTTCTATGATTTTTTTTAGGCTTCTTTATCTAGGTCTTTAACTAGGACTCTATTCCCTCAAGTCACTCTGAAACATGACCTTTGTTTTATGGAGATTTCCCAAAAAAAAAAACAAAAACAAGTCCTCCTACCATTGATACTAAAGAGTTGAAAGGAGTAGTAGACTCACTCAAGCTGACTTTGTACCAAGAACTCCCTTCCTTATCAGACCTACAGAAGAATGCCTTCTTGGCCTTTCTAGGTTATCTGAGTACAACCTTTCCTAACTCTCCAATACATGCTCTATCAGCTCAGGTGGATCAGCTCTTTACGACTTTAGGATAGTGCAATGCCACTCAGATCGGTTCTGCCGTTACGCTAGCTACTTTTCAGCAGCAAAAGGGAGAATATGAGGCCAAGAGGGTGGAGTTGGAAAGGGTTAGAACAAAAATGTTCAATCAAAAGTCTAAATTTAAGGACAAGCAAGCTATCATCCAAACTTTGCAAGAGCAAATCACACAGCTGTGGGAAGAACAGGGAGTCCTGGGCCAAGAAGTACGTGAATTGGTTACAAAGTACAATGCTTTAGAGGACGAAATAGATGCCATTGGTGAGAAGATAGTACCAAAAAGAACGACATTGCCCAATGGAAATAGGAAGGGAAACAAGTTAGAGAGCAGCAGGTAGCCTGTATCACTTAATGAGATGATCTTCGCTCTTTCAACTTTGATAAACTCTTTGCTTAATTTTATTTTCTTTTTTGGGGATTTGTTTTGTACTTTTAAATTTGTAGGTAGGTCTTTGGCACTACTTCTTTTAAACTTTTATTATTTTGATGTTTTGAAACTAGGCCAATGTTTTTGGCCCTTTTAATCCTATTTTCTCTTGCTTTGAAACATCATTTGCATGTCCATGTCATTCTTTTGGTTGAATGCCATTTTTGTCCCTATGCTTGTCTCATAAACTGATCCTTCTCTAGGATTTATTCTTGGAAGCACTTAGACAGTACTAGAACTTCCCTTTTACTTTAAAATGAACACATAAATAAAAAGGCCAAAAAATAAAAGGACTTGAAGACTAGATCAAGACTGCTATAGATCCAACAGAACTTGCCATTCCAAATGAAAAAAATGCAAGTAAAAGGACTTAAAGACTTGATCAGAACTATTATTGATTCACCAGAACTAGCCTCTCTAAAATAAATAAAAAGGCCAATAAAAGGACTTGAAGACTGGATAGAGACTATTATAGATCTACTAGAATTGACCTATCTTCTAGCCTTTCCATCTTGCTCCGGTACCCCATCCTTATCGTTTCTCCCAGCCTCCTATTGATCAAGTTGTTCATAGGATATCCAAACATATTTTTTCTTTGGAAAACTTAATTTTTGCTCTTAATTCGATGGCTTGCCGCTAGAATCAATTTTATTTTATATATTTTCTATGTGGGTAATAACCCCCTTCTTTTGGTAAAAGGCACTGTCCCTAACTATCATCACTGAAACATTGTACAAGACAAAGTCATCATGAATAGCCATCAGGTCAACTCTTTTTATTAATGTGGCCACACAACCTGCAAGATTACAATTCTAGTAACAAGTAAGCACATCAATACATAAAATTGAGGATTGTAATCTAAATGGCCCTAAGGTCGATTCTACATCTCCATATTGTGGACCTCCCACAAAATTGGGAGGTACCTTTTGAGATACTTGCCATTTATGAATCTTTTATAGGGTTCGCCCTTAACACTTGATAGCCAGTAAGAGTTTCCATCCAAGAGCCTTCGAACCTTAAATGGTCCTTCTCAATTTGGTGACCATTTGTCGTATTCCCTATCTTTAGTTCAAGGTGGTAGAATGACTTTCCATACCAGATCCCTTTCTTGGAAGCTCCTTCCCTTCGCCCTTCTATTATAGACTCTAGTCACTCTCTTCTTTTGCAATATCATATGGTCCAATGCTTGCAGCCTCATGTCTTCCAAATCTTCTAATTCTATAAGCATGGACTCGGTGAACTGATCTAGAGTCAGGCTATTCTGGAATGTTACTCTGAGTGATGGAACCACTATTTCTAGGGGTAGGATTGCATCATGCCCGGTCATAAGAGCATAAGGGGATGTTCATTTAGCACTTCTTTTGGCAGTTCTATAAGCCCAAAGTGTCTTTGATAAGATATTATGTCATTCCCTGAGGTTATCTTCTAGCATCTTCTCAAGAATGCAAATGATGATTTTATTCAAGGCTTCGGCCTATTCATTAGCCTCTTCATAACGTGGGTAGAATTCAACAACCTGATCCCATTAACAGCTGTAAAATTTTTCACCTCGTGGCAAGTGAAAATAGTTCCTTGGTCAGTAGTTATGGACTGGGGAATGACAAACTGGTGAATGATTTGTCTCTTGATAAAATCAGTGACATCTCTATTCCACTTTGGCCATTGGGGCTGCTACCACCCATTTTGTAAAGTAGTTAGTGGCCACTATAATGAAATTTTTTTCCTTGGAAGATGCTGGATGGATCTTTCCCCTAAAGGACCATGGCTTGATTATAGGCTGCAGTTTTGCTACCGAAACTTTTTATAAAGCTCCAAACCATTGGCACTCCTGATATCACTTGGTGAAGGCAATACAGTCATTCGATATTGATGGCCAATATTGGCCATGTCTCCTAATTAGCCACCTCATTTTAATCCGGGACTGGTGAGTTCTAGATACACCACTATGGACCTACTACATTATCTCCATGGCTTGAGGGAGCTTAAAGAACTCTAAATGTAGCCTAGTTGGGTCTTTTTTACATTGCTTCCCATCCCATAATGTGTAGTTGATTACCTGCATTCTAGTTTTATGGGGCACCTTGCCGGCCAATTTCTCTAAATATTTTTTGAAGTCTAACCTCCAGTCTTATAGATCCTCTACCTTGGAGCTCATTACTTCTACCTAGATTCCTCTTTCTAATATTAAAGGATGGGACCATTTCTAAAATACCAAGAGTTGATGAGTCATCTCTTCAGACATTCTCAAACCAGAGGCTATTTGAGATAACCTATTAACCTCCCAATTCAACTATCTTGGGACATGCACAAATTCCACAGCTTCTAAGTTTTCTAACACCTGGATCGCAGCAGCGAAATAAGGTTCCAAAGACAGACTTCAACACTCATATTCTCCCATCATCTGCTTGAGTACTAGTTGAGAATCTCCCATTACAGTCATATTTTTTGCTCCCAGGTCTTGCAAAATTTCTAGTCCAGTAATCAAGGACTCATATTTGGCCTAGTTATTTGTACATTCCAAATCAAGGTTAAAAGACAAAGCAGTTTTGGCTCCAGTAGAAGAAATAATTATTATGCCTGCTCTAGCTGACCTATCAGTGCTAGAACCATCAAATTTAAGGGTTCAGGGTTAGACCTCCATGTTGTATTCGGGCAGTTCCCTATCCTTGACTACCTCTATAGAAACTAATGGATGATCAACACAAAAATCATCTAATGCCTGGCCTTTTACATATTTTTTGGTAGAGTAAATTAAGTTAAAATTAGAGAAACTTAACAATCACTTACTGATATTGTACGGTAGAACTAGCTTGTTCAACATGTACTTCATTAATTCGGTCTGTGAAACTACATAAACTCTATTCCCCAACAAGTAACACCTTAACTTAGGACAAGCAAAATATAGAGCAAGGCAAAGTTTATTGGTGGGAGTGTACCTGGTCTTACGACTAAGATAGTAAATGGTTGCTCGTGGCCCACACCATTCTATTGAGCTATCAAATATTCTATTGATTCTTCATTTGTAAATATGTAGAGCTTTAGTAGTATTCTTGGTCTTTAAGGCATGAGAACTAGTGGTTCCGTTAAATAAGACTTGATATGGTCAAAAGCCATTCGGTTCCTCTCTTCCCATTTGAACTCCTCTTGGTTTTTAAGTTTTAGAAGGTCTGAAAACTCTCCTATTTTCCCTACCAGGTTAGAAATAAAATGCCTCAAATAATTCACCTATCCTAGGAACCTCTGTAGCTACTTCTTATTTTTAGGGAACCTTGCCTCTCTCATGGCCCTAGCTTTGTTCTAGTCAACTTCCACTCCTTTCTGGTGCACCAAAAAGCCAAGAAAAATTTATGGCCTTCATCCCAAAAGCACACTTTAGAGGGTTCAACTTCAAGTTATGATTCCTTATTGTAGGTGCTCCCAGGTCAGTTTGGATTTCACCACTATATCATCAATGTAGACCTCCATAGTCTTTCCTTACAGGTCATGAAAGATAGTACTCAATGCTCTTTGATAGGTAACCCTAGCATTCCGTAATCAAAATGGCATGACCACCCATTTAAAAATTCCAATGGACCCTGGACACCTAAAGGCAGTTTTTGGGATGTCTTGCCCAATGATATATATTTGGTTATATCCTGAGAAATAGTCCATGAAAGACAACAGAGCATGATTTGTTGCCGCGCCTATTAATGTATTTGCTATAAGCATGCGTAGATGTCTTTAGGGGTAGCCTCATTCAAGTCTCTGAAGCCTACACATACCCTTAACTTACTATTCTTCTTCACCACTAGAACCACATTAGCTAACCAATTACCATATTTGGTAGGTCTAATGAACCCGGCCTTACACAGTTTTTCTATCTTCTCTTTGATGTTGAATTCCACTTCCTTGGACATGCGTCTGGAATGTTGGTGGGATGGCTCTCAAGTTTATAGTTAGCCTGTGTTCTTCTGATTTCCAGCTAAGACCCGACATTTCAATGTAGTTACAAGCAAAACAGTCTATGTTATCTTTCAATAAAGAAATAAGTCTGGTCCTCAAAGGTTCTACTAGTTGCCCACTAATGTTCGTAACCTCTGGATTTTCCTCTATCCCCAAATTCAATTCTTCTAGCACTTCAGGTGTTTGCCCAAATGGAAGTATCTTCCATCTTTGGTGGAGCTGATTCCAAGTCTTTCAGTATAATCTCATCCTGACGCCCTTCTACTTCTTCCACGTAAACCATCTCTGCTTCTATAGCCTCCCATTCACTTTCCTCCACTGATTCTTGCTTAATTTTTTCCAAGAACTGCTGTAAGTGATACTTAAAGATAGTGGCTATAGCAGCCATATATTGTTCCTTTGTAAGACTAATCATTAATCAACTCAATAATATAAGTAGAACTGCTCAACCTCTCGTAAGACACGATGGTAGTAGAATTCACCAAGGTTTTAGCCTAAATTTTGATCTCTAGTTCTTCAACCTGAACTTCTTCGATATGAACTTTCTTTGGTTGGCCCATCTTAGAACTTCCCTGAAATTGTATTAGCCCTACGTTCTTATCATACTACTAGGCCTCAACAGCATCTGAAGTAGCATGGAAAGGCTTGTTGTCAGCCCAAACAATTTCCACATTATTACCCTTGTAGAGGAGTAAGAATTGGTATAAAGAAAACTACACATACCAATTGGTATGAATCCAATCCTTGCCTAGAGCTTGGTAGAAGGGTAAAGAGTTCACCACAAAGAAGGCAGCCCATGAGGTTTGGGTGCCTACCGTGAACTCTACAGGAAGAACCCATATAGTTTTGGTTAGTTCTTTTATAAATGTAGAAATAGAGGCCTCCACATGTATCAAATCATCAATGGTTTTCCCTAGTTCTGTCAACATTATTACCAGTATTATGTTAACCATTGAGTTGTTATCCACCAGGACTCGAGAGGTTGGTCTCCCATTCAAGTGAGCCTTGATGTGCAAGGGTTTTGATGTGTTTTGTCATTGTATCTACTGATTTCTCAAAGACCACCCTTTTTGGACTACCAGGACTGGTGGTCTGGATAATCACTTGGCTAAGGACCTATTCCAGGTTCTCTTTTATGGTACTCTTTCCCTTAGGTTCATCCTTACTTTTGATCTCTATTGGTCCCTAGAAGTCTACAAGTAAGGTTAGAATTGAAGCTGCATAGAGAATATAGATAGGAACCTCACCTATAAGTGTATGTTTCATTTCTTCTTCTGCGTCAGAATCTGAGGTGTTTGAAGCATTATCTAGTGCATTCCTTTTGAATTTAGAGCTCTGTTTGGAACTAGAGTTATAGGACTACACTTCTTTTGGGCCATCCCTTTGAGGAGTATTTGAGCTTTTCTCAAAGGGGACACCGATAGCTATATGTTCCCTGGATGGTGAATCTGCAAAGATTTCACCTCCCCAATTGCCAAATCCTAGTATCTCCTCTGATTTTTGTCTAGGTCGACCCCCCGGTTACCTGAACTTGTAGTCAAATTTCCCTAAGGGTTCACCCAATAAGCTCTCTTCCCATTGCTTACTATCCCCTATAAGTTTCTTCTCCGGTGGAAATTCTGCCTCTGGAGTCTCATTTTTTGAGTTAAAATGAGTGGTTGGGAGAACTTTGAATGCCTGACCTGGTTCCAGCCCTTATGAGGTAGCACTTATGTTGGAGCTACAAAATGGAGCTGAGACCTCTAAAATGGCAGTCTTTATTTCATCGCGTCTCACTATGTCTCCCTGCCTCTTGTCTCGGCCTGTCTATATTGGACTGGACGATGTTTAGGTCTATAACTTTTAGCCTTTAGGAATCTCTTGAAATCCTTTTTGCCTATTGTGGACGGGAGGTGTGTCACGGCCCTGAATCATGGGCTAAAAACCAACCTGAACCAGTATTTTGGTGACTATGGCACTAATATCCATTTAAGGAAAGGGAACATGTTAAAAAAATAGAGCAAGGGAGTCGCCACCTGACTTATGGGCCAGGACCATACTTTTCCACTATCATGACGTCGGATTCCCTTATGGACGCTAAACATCATAACCCAGAGATTTGAACTATGCATAAGCATTCCATAAGTTTGGACGTGTACTATAACATTTATACTAACATCAACTATCCCCTAACAAGCAACAATATATATAAGGAAAGCGATAACACCCAAAGCATGCCAGAAAGCGGTAAATCATATAAACAATATGATAATGAACAAGCACATGCAATATACATGCACCTTTATGAATGGAGGTAAAGGAGAATAGAACCCACTACGGTGATCTAGTTAATTTCTAACTTATTCAAATGTTACTAGATTACTTTTAATTATTCCCAAGTCTAAAGCATGCAATGAACTTGATTTTAACTATTAATTTGCCAAATAATGATTATCTTTAGTTGTTTTTAGTTGTTTTTAGTTGTATTTTAATTAATTACATACAAAACAAGCAATTATGAGTGATTTACTAATATGAAAACTCTAAACCATACATCTAGCGATCACAAAGTTGTTTAAAGCATTGTAAATTATGTTTAGTGATACAAACAATGGTTTGAGCAGGCGTTATCATGTTTTGGGACCTTCTAGAGTCATCGGACTGGGTCGAACGCATCAAAAATCATCGAATAGGCCTAGGGGACTGCTGGTCGCCTCTAGATCAAGGTGCACAACTCTGTCTAGAGGCATACACCTCTAGGGTGTCACTGTGTGCCTCTAGGTTGATCTGTGCACCTCTAGGTAGAGTTATGCTCCTCGGTTGATTCCTAGAATGCGAAGAACGACTTATGGATTAGATTTAACCTACAAAACTTGATCCAAAATGTTACAAGGTACAAACAAGGATCCTAGAATATTTTACAATAAGATTACATCAAAAATAACATCAAGACATTAAAAGGATAACAAAGCTATGATCAAAATGCAAAGAATGCTATAAATAGGTTCTTGATGGATTCAATCAATTCCGTCCATCAAACCATCACTCCAGCCACCAATAAATGATTATAACCCTCACAAATATGCAAAACAAAGATTAAAACAAGTTAGAACATTCAAAACAATAAGAACATAACAAGAACAATCAAGAACATAATAAGAACAACAAAGAA
Organism: Bocquillonia castaneifolia; assembly: GCA_948193215.1. NCBI lineage: Eukaryota > Viridiplantae > Streptophyta > Magnoliopsida > Malpighiales > Euphorbiaceae > Bocquillonia > Bocquillonia castaneifolia. Next base: position 5,980 of record CANYLF010496376.1, on the reverse strand, counting down.
CATAATAAGAACAATGAAGAACAAAACAACAAATTAACAAAAAAAAAAGGATAGAAAAGCTTATGATTATCATGTATGCATGGATTCTGGGCGCTTATCCGATCAGATTAGGGGTTTAGGATCACCGTATGGTTGAAGAATGCCTTAGAACTTGAAATCCCTATGGCAACCAAAAGGGGGGGTGAATTGGTTGTTTAGCAAAAACAAACATAAATGCTCAATTAAAACTTTCAATCAAATAGCGGAAGCAATTCAATTACTTAAACATAATGACAATCAAAGTAATTGAATAATAAATCAAAGATAATTAGGCAAACTAGTAGAGCAAGCAACTATAGCAACCAAGGCAACCAAATTAACAATTAATCTCAATCAAGCACAAATCAATATAAAATGTAAAGAGATTGAGGAAGAGAGAATCAAACACAAGATTTATAGTGGTTCAGCCAACTGCATGCCTACGTCCACTCCTCAAGCTCCAATTAAGATTTTCCACTATCGTTGATCCTTTTGAGGGTTCAAGATCAAAACACAAGTGTTTTCTTTGGCTTACACTCAAACCTTTACAAAGTGTTTTCTTATGATAACACACAACCTTCATAATGTGTTTTCAAAGGCTAACACAAAAACCTCTAACAATGTGTTTTAATGGCTAACATAAAACTTTCAACTATCTGTTTTAATGGCTCACATGAAAACCCCAAAACCCAAGTGTTTCATAGGCTAACACTTAAACCTTTCACAATAAAGAAATAATGAATTAATGAAGGATTTCTAACTCACTCACAATGGTTTTGCTTAACTACAAATGAGTGGAGTGAATTAGTAACCCATACAACCTATGGTTGAATTCAAATAAAAAGAACAAGTGGGTTTTTATTGATTTTGAGCTTGAATGATGATTAGAAGATGTTTCTTACTTGTTAGAACACATTTGGAACACTTCTCTTATGCCATTTGATGTGCCAAGTCTTTATATTTAAGCTCCCATGAAAATAGAGTCGTTATACTTCAACCAACGGTGATTTTTTAGTTTAAAATCATCACCTAACAGTTCACAACGATCGTTACACTATCCCCAATGATCGTGGCACTTTTCCAATGATCGTGTTGATGAAAAAAAAGATCATTGATAATTCACAATGATCGTTGCACTATCCACAACGATCGTTGTGATTTTCCAACGAACTCGTGTGTATTACTGGAATTTTTCTACTAATTTCTGCTTTCACAACGATCGTTGCACTTATTCACAATGCTCATTGTGGTATTAAATGAGCTCTAAATGCTCTAAAATTGATATGGTAGACATTTCAGACCTTTCTCTACAATTTTATATTTCACAAAATTTTTCTAGTTCCATCATCTTGATACCTTTAAAAATCAAGACATTTTGGTGCTCTAAAAATTACGCAGGTCTCATTCCAACATGGATTTCTCCCAATCTACAAATCCTTTTGATTGCTTCAAAAGCCATATGAAGCTAGACTTCTAGGGCTACAACCCCATAAAATTTCATGTCAAAATTCCTTTTGTAGAATTTTAGGCAACATTTTGAACATGACCTATCTGCACAGTCTTCTGCATTCAATCTTGAGCATAATATACTTAAAAATCTAAATCTCCAAAATTAATCCTCCAAATTGAATTCTAGTTTTTGCTCTAGAAATTAGACATCCATAGCTTTCCATCCATATATAATTTGACTATATATCATGTCAATAGATGTGCCAAAAGCTACTCCAAAAAATAGCTTAGTGTGTAGTCCCAAAATTGGCTTTTTTGGATTTCTTCAAAGCTTGATTCTCCAATCAACCTTAGCCATTACCATACTCTCCAAATAACATCCTAAGCTTCTAAACCCCAAGCTCTCACCTTTTCCCAAGTGTTTTCATTAGGTTCACACTTAAACCTATCCACCTAAGCTAATATTTACACATAAACTTAAGCTAGCCCTTAACCCAAGCTTAGTCTAACCATGTTCCCAAGTGTTTTAAATAGGTTTACACTTAAACCTGTCCACCTATGAAACTCTTCATCTAATACTTATCAATACACTTCTCAAACTTCATATTATACCTTGAAGCATTCCTTCAAATGATTAAAGCATCTGTAGGTGTGAGTTTGAAAGGTGTCAAACTCGGTATTGATGTTGGTAATGAAACATGGAATTCTTTCACCGTCAAAGGTACAACTTCTGGTTGGTAATCTCAGTCCTCCTTTTCATCATCTTCTTCTTCATCTAACTCCGTTGTAAACATCACAATGCCATTTCCTTGGATAGCATTAAGGACTGTATCATCGTTGCTTATAATCTTCATCAAGTGCTCTTGTGCACTTGCATTGCATCCATCACCTATAAGGCACTTAGCAAACATGTTAGTGCTAAGACTATGTTTTACATCATCAAAATCACTAATGGATCCTTGGGGAGGTCAACAAAAGTCTATCAGAACAATGATAGGAAAAGCTAAAAGAGCTGAGTTTGATCTTCTAAAAATGACTAGACTCAGATTTCTAGCATTCTTAAGAGATCTAAGCTCCAAATTCTTCATAGCTTAGCTAAAGAGCAGGCTCTGAAGATCCTAAAAACCTAAGAACTCTAGTGAGAAGTTTCTCTAGTAGTTATCGATTGAATTCTGTGAATTCATTATGATTTAAAAGAATGAATTGAGCTCCTATTAATAGTGGTTGGGTGAGGCTTGATTAGGAAATAATTGAATTAATTATAGAATATTGCATTGATTTGATTCCAGAATGTTCCTTTCCACAATCAATATGATCTAATTCTGATTTCCTTCTGAATAAGGAAAGAAAATCAAACCTTCCAAGTTTACAAAAATCAATTTGAAAACTTTCCAAAACTCTTAAAAGCATATCAAATCTTCATTAATTCAGATTTTGGTGTTTAAGGAAAGGTAAAATCTGCTATAAAGTGGGCTAGAGTTATGTGCAAGTTGGATCCGGTGTGCTTCAGACTTAAGAAATTGAATTCAGGCCCTTTTTAAGTCAGAGTTCTGCTTGTTCATCATTTTTAGACTGAACTAGAGCAGCATGCCTAAGGCTAGAGGCATGCGCCTCAACCATGAATGGTGCGCCTTAGGCGCACTCCTCATCCTTAAGGTGCACGCCTCTAGGGTAAGGAGCAATCCTCATTCTGATCTTGTCCGACCCATTTTATGATAGTTTGACCCATTTCTAAGCCCTTAACCTAACTGAATCAAGGCCTGAACTCCCAATCGAGGCCTAGAATATCAGAATTTGGTCTAGAAACACATTTTAAGTTCAAAACCACTTTAAAATCAATCAAAACTATTTTAAGAACAATCAAAACATTTAAATCCAATTCAAATCTTTCAAAACATTTTCTGAAAAACACCTTTAGAAGTTCGTCAGCATTCATATAGTGTACTCTGAACAACAGAGTCACTCACTAATCATCATCTAGGCTTCGAGTCACTCTGATCATTCCTGCATCCAAAAATTAGGTGTCTACAGTTTGCCCCCACTTTGTTGGGGTTTCATAATAATCAGTATGAATAAAGCATGACATAGCTAAAAACACCTGATAAATATAAACAATAAATGATATGCAAATGACTCAAAAGGGGATCACCAGGCAAGACATGCCTAGAGGACAGTAGGTAGAAAACCTACTGTGAGGTCTGGATAAATGATCACTAGGTAGGTTATACCTAGAGGACAGTAGGTGAAAACCCACTATGAGAATAGGATAGAAGATCACTAGGTACCATTATGAATAAAGCATGACATAGCTAAAAACACCTGATAAATATAAACAATAAATGATATGCAAATGACTCAAAAGGGGTTCACCAGGCAAGACATGCCTAGAGGACAGTAGGTAGAAAACATACTGTGAGGTCTAGATAAAGGATCACTAGGTAGCTAATACCTAGAAGACAGTAGGTGAAAACCTACTGTGATGACATAATAGAAGATCACTTGGTAGGTCATACACAAAGGACAATAGGTGTACAAACCTGTTGCAAGGATGGGGGAAAATCACTAGGTAGGTTATACCCAAAGGACAATAGGTGTAAAAACCTAAAGATGGATCACTAGATAGGATATTTCCAAAGGACAATGAGTGTTCAAACTTGTTGCGAGGTGTGAGGAGAATCACCAGGTACGTTATACCTAGAGGACAATAGGTGTAAAAACCTAAAGATGGATCACTAGACAAGATATGTTAAGAGGACAAGAGGCGTACCAACCTACTGCAAGGGGTACCAATAAAAAACTGGTTCAAACATAGGAATTTTATTCCAAACCCCAGGTGGCTTCAGGCACTATATGCCTTCAGTAAGGGGTCTGTGTTAAGCACAGGAATATTAATCCATATGCTAGGTGGCTTCCGGCACTATACGCCTTCGGCAAGGGGTTTGGTTCAAGCATAGGAATATTAATCTACACGCCAGATTCACTATTCGAGCTGGTCGTGACTAAAGGATAGTAGACACAACACTTTAAGGAATAGGGGTGAATACTGTGAGGACTAGTTCAGGCATAGGAATATTAATCCACACTTCAGATGGCTTCTGGCACTATAGGCCTTTGGTAGGAAATAAACTGAAATAAACTAGTTCAAACGTAGGAATATTAATCCACATGTCAGATGGCTTCCAACACTATAGGTCTTCTATAGGGAAATAGACTAGTAGGGAATAAACTGGTTCAAATGTAGGAATATTAATCCACACGTCAGATGGCATCTGGCAATATAGGCCTTCAACGGGAAAACAAAATGGAAAGGATACACTAATTCAAACGTAGGAATATTAATCCACACGTCAAATGGCTCTAGGCACAATAAGCCTTGGATGGGAGCGGTAATGACATTATAAAAGGATGATAACATGAGTATTGGATAAAAAGGGAATCAGGAAAAGTGACAAATGAATGATCACAGAAATGTGAAATGATGACAAGTATGAAATTATAAATGGATGATAAGAATGCAGTCTAGTAAATAAAACAAATGATATGATGGAGGACATGCAAATAAGTGGAAATATAAGAGATAGGGTTTAGATATTACCTCAGATGATTATGTTATGACCAATATGGATTACCTCAGATGCTTATGTTCTGACCTTTACGGATTACCTCAGATCCTTATATTCTGACCTTTGTAGATTATCTTAAATGCTTATGTTCTGCCCTTTATGGATTATCTCAGATGCTTATGTTCTTACCTTTAAAGGATCTATTAGGGAATATATGGACTTCAGATGCTTATGCTTTGACTTTCATTGATGTTCATATTCTAATATTTATGGGACTCACTAAGGAAGAGTATGGATTTTCTGGTGTCCATGTTCTGGGTATTAAGAAAAACTCCATGCGAAAACAAAATGAGTGATGTAGAAATGCTGCTGGGGACGATTTCGGTTGTCAGATGCTTATGTTCTGATTCTTATACTGGGGATGATGCTTGTGACGACCCGAATCTAACACCATATAATACATATTAATATGTATAATGATAGTAATTAATAATAAATTAAAATCCAATAAAAAATTCCCTTTGAAAATAAATTTTTCTCTGAAAATAGGGTTGCAACGATCGTTATGAATAGTGCAACGATCGTTGTCAATTGTGCAACGATCGTTGTGGATGAACAATGATCGTTGTAAAATGCATGAAAATCGGCCAAACATCCAGTAAGGTACACGAGCTCGTGGAAAATCAACAACGAGCTCGTTGCAAATCAGCAACGATCGTTGTGAATAGTGCAACGATCGTTGTAAGCCAAAAATCACCAATCCAAAATTTTTAAACAGAAAACGCAGTTTAGAAACAGTATTTCTGATATTTCTCGGTAAAACCATACTTAAAACCAACTCAAAAACACTTAATATATATGTCAAACTTTTCAAACTTAAAAACACAATAATGATTATAAACAAAGAATGTTGAAAACATTATCAACATCTATTGAACCAAAACCAAATC
>CANYLF010496353.1:0-12127 GCA_948193215.1 Bocquillonia castaneifolia | reverse complement strand
ACTTTTTCTAGGGGTTTAAAATCATTCATTTCAATTCCCCTTTTCACTATTCAAAGGGTTTCTCAAATGTATGCATACATTTCAAATCTCACATCTTGGGTTACCAATTCCTAACCAAACACTTAGACAATCCAGCTCATTACCAAGCCAAACATAATCAAACCATCAACTATTTCATCCAATCACATAATTAAACCAAATCATCAATTCAATCAACAATAGTCACAATCATATCATCTTAGCACAACTCAATACTTTCCTCAACAATTCCACCATAAATCACCAATCTCAACATAATCATCTCATTTCCTCTTTGATTCCATCAATCCCATTTCAATGTCTCATCAATCATAACTTTCCTCATTTTCAAACCACATCACAACTTTCACTTCATTACTCATTTCATTCACAAATTTCAATTACATTCAAATCACAACGTATTCATTCTCATTTCAATATTTTATCAAATCCATTCCTCATCTCATCCAAATCATGCATATCAATCACATTTACATCATAAATGTTAATCAAATACTTTCTTTTACTTCAAATCATTCAAATAATATCTCAATTCATAATTTATCAACATAACCATACTATTAATTACCCATTCTTGATAATTTATAATATATAATCATAATAATCCAAATCAAGCTATTCAAGCAATAATATAATTAGTATTAATAATTATTTACTTACAACTCATGATGATCACCAATTAAACCTCCTTTTCTTGCATTCCTTTTGCTTTAGAGATTCCTCAATTAAGCTTCTAATCCTCCAATTAATCTTCTAGACAAGATAAACCCCTTTAATCTTACCATATTCTTCAATCAAAAGCTTTAATCTCCATTAATGGAGGTTTAGGGTAAGAAAATAAAAATGAAATGATGAGAGGAAGAAGAAGAATGAGGTGGTGGTGGTGGGTGTAGAGATCTCCCACTAACTATTATTTAATTATTATTATTATTCTTTAATTAAATCAATATTACCACCTTCCTCCCTCTCCTCAAGCCACTTGTCCCTTTTTTTTATTTAATAATTGTAAGACACTTGTCCCCCTTCTAGAAACACTTTTCCTACACAACCCCTCAAAATAACCTTACTAACTATCTAATCCAACTCTCATACTTCTTTTACAAATAACTCCTCTAACTTTTCTTACAACTAGGTCCTTATTGATCCATACTTCCATAAACTCACAAATATGAATCTACCAAAGAATATTATGCACCACATTACACACAATTATACTTAAAAATGCACAATTAATAGAAATTAACCACATTAATAATCCTGTTGGTCACCAAAAGATAATCTTTGACTTTTAATCAAAAATTAAAGAAAATTTTCCAATAGCTCCTCAAACATTCAAACACTACCATATAACTACCTCCAACTATTATTTATTTCAATTACACCCCTCCTACACATAATCATCAATGAATAAACCACAATTAACAAAATTAAACTTACTAATAATGCCGATTAACGACTAATGTGTATAATTAAACTTGAGGATATTACACTAGAGCTGCAGTAGAACTCTTTGGTTTAAGTTTGACGTGAAAGGTCATTTATTAATAATTATTTTTATATTATTGTCATGTGTGTAATAAAGATTATATTACTGGTATTTTATGAGAGGTGTGATGTGTGGAATCCCAACCGGTATGTTAGAGGTTATATTGTTGATGGTTTCGATATGATAATAAGATTTATGGACTGATATATATATATATATATATATATATATATATATATATATATATATATATATACACACACTACAATATGTATTATATTACGGTTTCGGTTGATTTTGTGATTTAAAGGCTTGCTATGGGTTCCGTTAGCATATAGCTTTCCCGTTCCCTAGCGCCGGTGATGTACCCTGGGTTTGGGTTGTGACAAAGTTGGTATCAAAGCTATTGGTTTTATTTATATAGTGTGGGTTTAGTAAAGTGTCTGAGTTTTTCTTCAAAACTACTACAGCATAGGGTTCATAATCATCTTTGTTCAGTCTTCTTTGCTTTTAGATTTTAGTGTTCCATTAGAATTTGTATTGTTGTTATAGTATACGTATTTTATTTTCAGCATGCCGCCTCGACATCGTAGAAATGTACAACAACCACCAGTTGATTAGGAAGATGACTCTAGCTCACTATATGGAGATATTCCTCCTGTTCAAGAGGAACCGGAATAGCCTAGGTGTAGAGGCAAGCCGAGGAATGTGAGGAGGTGCCAACGCGCTGAAGAGAATCTAGAAGGAGATGAAGTACCTGAACAACCAGCACAGGGATTTATTGGAATTGACCCAGTTGTCTTAGAAGCTATGGCTAGGGGTATTGACTAAGGGCTGCAACTGCCTCGGCAAATGACTGATTTAGAGGCAACCAACATGTTTATTAGGAATTTTAGAGTTCCTTTTGATGGCACAAGGGATGTTCTGGACTTTCTAAATGCAATTAAGGGATGAATTAGAATGGCAGAGAGTGATGCACAGAGACTACAGATGGTAGAAAGCTGTATGGAACGTGAGGCTTTGGACTGGTTTATTTCTGCTATTAGACCAGTTATGGACACTATTCCATGGGAGGAATTTAAGAGGAGATTTGAGCAGCATTATCTACCACCAAATGTTCAGTTCGAGAATAGGTTGGCTCTTACCCGTATATCTCAGGAGCGGAATGAATCTATCAAGAGTTACACAAATAGATTCCGCAGGATGATGAGGTTTGCTGGTCCCTTGGTACATAATGAGCATGAGTTAGTGCAGATGTATGTATATGGGCTGGGCCCAGAATATGCTAGCGAGAACACAGGGATATGATCTTGACTCCATCTATACTGAAGCTGCGGTAATTAAACAGAGGCTCAGGAGGTATATGACTCCTGGATCTTTTGGTGCCAGTAGTTCTAGACCTGGAGGTTAGAGTAGTGGGTATGGAGGACAGTTTGGTAGGGGTACACAGCAACCCCAGGCGACTGTTTAGGTAGGATCTGGTGGAGGCCAGACTGGTTATGCTCAGGGGACTTCCTTGACTTTTCACAGATATAGCAGAGGAAGACATAGTAGGCATGGACGTAACAGTGCATTCTTTAGAGCTGGTAGCAGCAGTAGTGGTCAGAGCACTAGTTATGGCAGTGCTAGTTACAACAGTTCTAGTTCCGGCTCTAGTTTCTGTCAAAATTGTGGAAGGGTCCATCAAGGACCATGTCATCTGGCTTCAAATGCATGCTACAGGTGTGGTCAACCAGGCCATTATGCTAGAAGTTGTTCAGTTTATCCTTCTTCAAACCAGACTCAGTTTCATCTGGCTTCTACAACATCCAGTATGGTTCAACCACCTCAGCCACAACCTCATTTTTCTATTCTTTTCAGAGGAGGCCATTATCAGGTGGGACCTTCTCAAGGTAGATCTCAGATGACCGGCCAGTAGGGTCGAGGTTTCGGGGGAAGGAATGGAGATAGATTTGGTGTTAGACCAGGTGGCAGAAGTGCAGGACAGGCATCCACTTCACAGCAGGGTGGAGATCAAGCAAGAGTCTTTACACTTACACCACAAGATGCTCAAACTTCAAATGCAGTGGTGGCAGGTACTATTCCAATGTGTGGTACTGATGCTTTAATTTTATTTGATCCTGGTGCTACCCATTCTTTCATTTCTCCTATGTTTGCATCGAGGGTTAGCTGCAAAGGTACTAGGATGATGACTCCATTGTCAGTGTCCACTCCATTGAGTGAGGTCCTGGTCACTAACATCATTTTTTTGATGTGTTCTGTGAGAATTAGAAATAGGGAGATGATGGCATAATTAATACTGTTGGACGTAATGGATTTTGATGTAATCTTGGGGATGGATTGGCTTTCTCAACATTATGCCACATTAGATTGCAGAAAGAAAGAAGTAATATTCAGCATGCCTGGTGAGGAAGAATTTAGATTCAGGGGCGAGAACTACAAAAAGCCTCAGAACCTAATTTCTGCTATTATTGCTAGGAAATTGATTAGAAGGGGATGTCAAGGATTCTTAGCAGTGGTCAGAGATACTACAGCAGTTGTCAAAGATGTAAATGAAGTTCCAGTAGTGTGTGAATATCCTGATGTGTTTCCAGAGGAGTTACCTGGATTACCACCTGATAGAAAGATAGAGTTCTGTATTGATCTTATTCCCTCTTATATATATACCTCTTTACAGGATGGCTCTAGCAAAGTTGAAGGAGCTTAAGGAACAATTACAGGAGTTGTTGGATAATGGTTTCATCAGACCAAGTTTTTCACCGTGGGGCGCACCTGTTTTGTTTATGAAGAAGAAGGATGGATCACTCAGACTCTATATTGATTATAGGGAATTGAATAAAGTGACAATCAAGAACAGGTATCCTTTTCCATGCATAGATGATTTGTTTGATCAACTTCAGGGAGCCCAGTGTTTTTCCAAGATTGACTTGAGGTCAGGGTACCATCAGCTAAAGATCATAGAGGTAGACATTTTGAAGACAGCATTCCGTACCAGATATTGTCATTATGAATTCCTGGTGATATCATTTGGGTTGACTAATGCTCCAGCAGCCTTCATGGATTTGATGAACAGGGTATTCAGACCATTTCTGGACAGATTTGTGATAATCTTCATTGATGATATTTCGGTGTATTCTAAGAGTACAGAGGAGAATGAACAACATCTGAGGCTAGTTTTGGAGACTCTGAGGAGAGAGCAACTATATGCTAAATTCTCAAAGTGTGAATTTTGGTTGGATAGTGTGGCTTTCTTAGGATACGTGGTATCTAAAGAAGGTATCTAGGTGGATCCTAAGAAGATAGAGGCAGTGATGGATTGGCATAGACCCACTACAGTTGCAGAGATCAGAAGTTTTCTAGGTTTAGCAGGTTACTACAAGAGATTTGTACAGGATTTCTCTCGTATTGCAGCACCATTAACTAAACTAACCCAGAAGAATGTTAAGTTTGAATGGAATGAAGCCTGTGAAAATAGTTTCCAGTTATTGAAGGAGAAGTTGACCACAGCACCTGTGTTGACTTTACCTTCTAGAGCTGATGGCTTTGCTGTATATTGTGATGCTTCACGAGTAGGGTTAGGCTGTGTATTAATGCAGAAAGGGCATGTAGTAGCCTATGCTTCTAGACAGCTGAAGAATCATGAGAAAAACTACCCTACCCATGATCTAAAGTTAGCAGCAGTTGTGTTTGCTTTGAAGATCTGGAGGCATTATCTTTATGGTGTACCCTGTGAGATATATACGGATCATAAAAGTTTAAAGTATACATTTTGGCAGAGTAACCTGAACATGAGACAGGTTAGATGGATAGAGTTACTGAAGGATTATGATTGTTCTATTCTGTATCATCTGAGGAAGGCAAATGTGGTGGCAGATGCCTTGAGCAAGAAGTCAGCTGTAAGTCTTGCTCACATTAGTGTACAGAGGAGATCTTTATACAGAGAGATAGATCAATTGTTTGATCAGGGTTTGCAATGAAGGTTAGATGACTCTGGATTTTTGTTAGCACATTTTAGAGTTAGATCTATGTATCTGGATAGAGTAAAGGAAGCTCAGTTGTGAGATCCAGAATTACAGAAGATTCACACTTAGGTACAACAGGGAACAACAGAAGAATTTAAAATTGATGGTGAAGGCATGTTGAGGATGGGTAATAGAGTATGTGTTTCGAAGGTTAATGGTTTACAGAAGGAAATTATGGAGGAAGCACACTTTTCACCTTACAGTGTACATCCTGGTGCAACCAAGATGTATCATGATCTGAAAAGCATGTACTATTAGAGCGGAATGAAGAAAGACATAGCTGAATTTGTATCTAGATGCATGACTTGGCAGAAGGTGAAGCTAGAGCATCAGCGACCTTATGGATTACTGCAGCCATTACCTATTCCTGAGTGGAAATGGGATATGATCACTATGGATCTTGTGACCGGGTTACCCCGTACCAAAATGGATTTGATTCGATTTGGGTGATTGTGGATAGGTTGACTAAATCAGCTCACTTCATACCTGTAAAGAAGACCTATACTGTGCAGAAGTTAGTTGAGCTGTATATTTCAGAGATTGTACGATTGCATGGAGTTCTAGAGTCTATTGTATCAGACAGAGGTTCCAATTTTACCTCGATGTTCTGGAGAGAATTACAGTCAGCTTTGGGAACTTGATTGAATTTCAGTACATCTTTTCACCCGCAGACGGATGGGCAATCGGAGAGAACCATTCAGACTCTGGAGGATATGCTTAGAATGTGTGCTATGGATTTTGGTGGAAATTGGGAGTCTAATATTCCATTGATAGAATTTGCTTATAATAGCAGATGTCATGCGAGTATTAAGATGGCATAGTTTAAAGCATTATATGGTAGGAAGTGTAGATCCCCTTTGTGTTGGGACATTGGTGAGAAACAACTGACTGGACCTGAAATGGTTCAGATTACATCAGAGAGGATTCCATTGATACAGCAGAGGCTAAGACTGCCTTCAGCAGGTAGAAGAGTTATGCTGATCCAAAAAGGAAAGTTGTATCATTTGAGGTTGGAGACTGAGTATTTTTAAAGGTGTCACCTATGAAAGGTGTAATGAGATTCGGGAAGAAGGGCAAATTGGCACCAAGGTACATTGGCCCATATCAGATTGAGCCTAAGGTTGGTGAAGTGGCATACAGATTGACTTTACCATCAGAGCTTTCCAGAATACATCCAGTATTTCATGTATCGATGTTGAGGAAAAACATTTCAGATCCTTCACATGTAATCCAGACTAATGATGTAGAGATTGGAGAAGATCTGAAGAATGATTAATACCCAGTGGTAATTATCGATCAACAGGTGAGACAATTGAGATCCAAATCGATCCCTATGGTGAAAGTGGTGTGGAAGAATCACGCTGCCAAGGACTGTACATGGAATTAGAAAAGGACATGCGGGATCAATTTCCTCACTTGTTTCTACAATAAGGTATGTTTTAAATTCGAGGATGAATTTTTATTACGGGGGGAAGAATGTAATACCCGTAATATTTAATCAAAATTTTATCCGAAATTAATTATTTTATTTTGGGATTAATTAATTAAATTCAGGAATCAATTTATTTTTCCAAAAATTAATTAATTTACCCGGTATTAAACTATACGGGTTTAATGATCAAAAAATTTAAAATAATTGTTCGGGGTATTATTTTTAGCATAATTTTACACATGAAAGTGTTAAAATAATGTACGAACTCGTGGTAAAAATTTGGGCTCGATCCGAGTTCGAGATTGAGAGTAATTAAAGAAAATGACTAAATTGAAAACTAAAAACTTCCCCTAATATACCCAATTTCGTCTGTTGGGCCTAATTGTAAACTGAAACTTCAACAGACAATTACCACTGTAGCATCTCAATTCTCTCAAGGGCGCCACTGTAGCCCGAGACATTTCTCACCGGCAATTTACCCATTTTCAGTCTCCGTTTGTGTCGTGTAAGTAATCAAATTAAAGCTCTTGAAATTTCTAACTCATCCATACCAAAATCGCCCTTTGCCGTTTACGGAATAAGGAGTATTGAGCTTCAAAACTGGTGATTTTTGGTCACTGCCGTTCAGAGTGCTTCGGCAGTTGTTGCTCCAAATTGACTCCACAGACGTGTAGATTGGCCAAAAACAAGTGGAATAGCATCAGACCGCGATCAAAACAGAGCCGTTTTGAAGGTCGTCGGAGCTGGTGGAGGACGACGGTGCTGGCGAGCTTCTAGGCTTCGATCCGGTGGCTGCAGCGGTTGTCTAAGCTAGCTGAAGGTATTTTTGGACTCCATAAGTCTTGCTCTACCAATCTGGAGCAGAGGAGCCCCATCCGAGCCTATCAGTCGGCGCCGCCGCCGCTGACAGTGGCCGGAGATGGCCAGTTCCGGTGAGGTCCATTTTTATTTTTAAAAATTCCATAAAAATATCCCGAGTATTTTTCGCAACTATAATTCGGTTTAATTCCTTATGGTTTTTGAATAAAAAATTCCGGAAGCGGAAACATGGTCTATGAAATTTATAGAAACACCCGTAAAATGTTTATTTTTATGTGTTTAAGCTGTAAATATATTTTTAGGATGTTAAATAAGTTATTTTAAGATTTATTGGGATTTTAAATGAATAAGTTAAATAATTAATTAAATTATTGAATAATTAATTAGACCGTAAATTGAATTAAATGATAATTGTAGTAGATGAATAAAAGTAATAATAATTCTGTCTATGGATATTAGTTGTATTTAAATTGATGTATGTAATATGATGGTAAGCTAATATGAGTAAGTAAGTACAATATTTTTAATTATTATTAATTATTTTTATTATTACTATTATAGTATAGTATTAATATTAGTTAATATAAAAGGACTATATGTGTAAAGTAATAATGTGGTTATATGATAGAGATAAATAAACAAATATAATATTACCAAGTATTTTTATGATATTGGAATAATATTAAGTGATATAAAATAAATGTAAATTTATTAAATAAAGTAATAAAATATTTCAATATATATATATAGATTAAATATTAGTTTTTCTTATTATTATGATTTTAATGAATTAATTTAATAAATAAAATGGTGAATTATTTTAATACTAGATAAATAAGTAGATATTATTGAAATGTTGTTGTGGATTAGAGTTGGTGAACCCGGGTATATTTTGGTAGGCCCGGTATGTGGTGATGATTATAGAAGTGTGTTTAATTGCAGATATGGGCTCCACTACGGTGGAGAGATATCCGATTTACAGGGGAAATGCTGCCAAAATTTCAGTAAAGCTTTCTCGTAAAACGCATTACCGAGTTTAAACGATAGAAGTATAAGTTATGATTACGTTAGATGTAAACCGACGTTTATACGATGTGTCCGTATAGAATTCTAGAATTTCTAAGAAATTAAGATATTATTCTTTTTCTGAGTCTTTGTTATTTATTTATATTCTGTAGATAATCAGAGAGCCCAAGTAGGGCCAAGTGAATCAGGAGTACAGGGAGGTGCTCGTACTACTTGTGAGTTAATTTCGTATTTATGATATTGCTCGTAGGAAGTATATTTTTATTTTATATAATTCTATTTATATTTGTGATTACCAATTACTATTATTCGCATTATTATTAGTAAAGATATTTATATTAAATATCGAGCATATAGAGATCATGCAAATGTGACAATGACAATCATTATATATTTATATATGTATGACTATAATGTATATTGTATTTGTATATGATATGGTATTATGGAATGAATGTGCTCTGTAATTCTGTGCTTGCGGATGGAGGATAGTTGTGGAACGAGCTACCTGATGAGCATCATCAGGCTGTGTGAACACAGGAGTCAGGTATGTTATGGTTATTATCGATGGAAAGATCGAGGCTGCTCGGTACGGTCCTCGGACGCCGATCTATTATACGAGTTATATGAATATATTGCTATGGCTGCGATTGTTTGGTGGGGTCCTCAGACGGCAGTATAGCAAAGTCTGAGCTATTCGGTATGGTCCTCGGACGCCAGACAACTTTGGATAAAGAGATATTCAAATTGGAATAAGAGAATTAAATTTGGATATTGGGTAGAGGGTTACTAGGTGTTCTACCTCAGTCCTCCTCCTTGATTGTTATGGTTGTTGTATTCATTGGATTGTGGTATGTATATATTTAATACATATATATGTAAAGTTATATTATTTATATTGCTTGTGGATTAGGTTGCATTTCATAAATATGAGATTGACTTACTCAGTGAGCTCTGACTCCCCTAAACCTATTTTTTTTAGGATTTCTTCAAACCTCGTACGTTGAGATTCTACGCCGGATTCTTACTTCACTGGCAACTCGATGTATGTTTTATTTATGTATAATGTGGTTTTCTATCTAGAGCTGCAGTAGAACTCTTTGGTTTGAGTTTGACGTGAAAGGTCATTTATTAATAATTATTTTTATATTATTGTCATGTGTGTAATAAAGGTTATATTACTAGTATTTTATGAGAGGTGTGATATGTGGAATCCCAGCCGGTATGCTAGAGGTTATATTGTTGATGGTTTCGATATGATAATAAGATTTATGGAGTGATATATATATATATATATATATATACTATAATATGTATAATATTACGGTTTCGGTTGATTTTGTGATTTAAAGGCTTGCTCTGGGTTCCGGTAGCATATAGCTTTCCCGTTTCCTAGCGCCAGTCATGTACCCTAGGTTTGGGTCATGACACCAACATGTCTCAAAACTACAATGCTTTTGAGAGATTTTCTTTGGGAGACCAACACTGTCTTTAAACTGTAATGATTTGTTCCTTTTGGGTTCTTTTGTTTAATCTTTTCACTTGAATCGGTAAAAGATGTAAGGAGGGAATGTTGGGTATTGTCATCTTTTACCTATTCAAGAGCTGGGCAATATTTTTAAGAATTTTATTTAGAAATTTTAGGAATAAATTTGGGTGATTTTATTTGTTATGTTTTTTAGAATTTTTGTTATTTTTGATTTTGAATTATTTTTGTTGCCTCTAAATATAGACTTGATTAATGAATAAAAGTGTAGTGAGAAAACATATCTAGTGTTTATTTAATTTCTCTTCTTCTCTCTTCTTCCTCTGCACCTAAAATTTTCAACACAAATTTACATAGGAAAAAAATAATTTTCTTCAAATTTTGGGGGGCCATGGTCCCTCCCAACCCCCTTAACCCCGTCATGGGAATGTAGTATTTTTATCCTTGGGATTTTTTTCTGAATGCCTGCGTGATAATAGTTCTGAATGCATTTTTGAATTGTATGTGTTGCATTGCATAATAGGCAGCAGAGAAGTTTGTTGTTTATGAATTCAAAATGTTAAAAAATTGAATTCTATGGCTTCTACTTTTTGCCAGAAATATATCAGCATTGCAGATAAGAACCAACCTTTTCAGTTTTTTTTAGTCAAAGCACAAAAAAAAAAAGGATCCATTACTCAAAAAGAATGGAAGACAAAACAACTAAGGTGATGGTCTTGGCACTCACTATAATCAAGCTCTCAAAGAATTTAAAAGATAACTAAGAGGACTATCAGTATATTTATACAAAAGTAAATTCCTAATTCTGTGCACTATATGGTTAACATTGGGAGCTTCTTGTTTAAAAATATGCTTATTCCTAGCCTGCAATAGAGAGTATACTGTTGTAGCTAACAAAGCTCTTCTTATTTCTGCCTTATTGCCCTTTCCTTTTGCTTTTGTTTTGAACCAATTGAGAAACCTATGGCAAGTAACAATCCTTTGAGGAATGCCTCCTAATATCATCACTCTGCCCCAAACTTATTTACTAACATTACAAGAGAATAAACAATGCTCTATAGCCTCAATAGCTGCATTACAGAGACCACAATTAGCATTTGGTGTTAGTTTCCATCTAAAAAGCTTGTCTTTGGTTTGGAGTCTTCCTTTGATAGCCAACCATAGTATGAAGTTGCTACGAGAAGTATTAGACTTATTCCAGACAATTGTAAACCAAGGGACAGTCTCATTGTGGACGGCAAGGCGCGCGCCCGCGGTTGATGTCCAATGGCAATTGCGAACCAACTCACTAATTTGAAATTTTAGAATTTAGAAAACGTGTAGAGTCGCCATTCGAATTTCATCGGGACACTGAGTGATGAATGAAACAGGTTGATTCCTTTGAAATTCCCATCCTTCATCACTCCAAATGATTCTAGGTTCAGAATGAGTCTTCCATACCAGGCAAATTCACATTTAATTAATTAAAAAGGTTATTATTTTCTACAGAGGACGAACAATAATAAATCGATAAATCACCCAGAAAATAGTATGGCACTGGTAGGATGAATGATCATCCCTAATATTGTTTCTAATCAGTTTATTTCTCTGAATTTGGTCTGATTTGATTAACCCCTGATTAATTGAGTGTAGTTTGATGTATTTGGTGGGATCTATTTATTTTAGTATATTTACCAAGTGGATTATTTCTTTATTTATTTACATGTTAAACATCCATAATTAATTTCTAGTATATTTTATATTATTTTAAATATTAATGTTTGCACATTAGTTATTTATTTATTACCTAGGAAAATAAAATGGCAGGAATATACATA
>CANYLF010496229.1:0-24058 GCA_948193215.1 Bocquillonia castaneifolia | reverse complement strand
GGTGGCCACCTATTTATATTTGTGAAAGAATGAGAAAATGATTTGGTGAGGATGAGCCATCCGCCAGGTATTGTCATTGAATTTGTGTATTTTTTAAAATTCTTGTGTAAATGGTTGAATTGTCATTATGGTGTGATATTGATTAAATTGAGATTTTATGAATTTGTTGTGATGGTGTTGTGCCTCACATATATGTGAAATTTATGAGAAATGTGGCTGTGTACGATATATAAAAAAATATATATTTTACCTTTCTCATAAGTGAAATGTGGCTGTGTGCGATATGTAAAAAAATATACATTACCTTTTCTCATAAGTGAAAGGTGGCTGTGTGCGAATATATTACCTTTCTCATAAGTGGATCATTTATATGTGGTATTTGATGATATAATTTGAAAATGTGGTATTGTTGAATTTATTGTGAATTGGTGAAAAGTTGAAAGAATTGAGATGGTAGTGATTTGGATGAGATTTTGATTGACTGAGAAATAGAAATAAAATTATTATGAATTGATTGGAATTAGGAAATGACGAAAAAGTACTTATGATATGGAATTGTTTATTGGGTTGAAAATTTTGGAATTGGTTGAATCTGAATTTATTATAAATTAATTCTGTGATAATTATAGGATGATATAATGTGTTGTAAATTTATTTGTGATGTTGAGTGTTTTTTTTTTATATTTTGATAAATTAATATAAACTGATATATTATGTCAGTAATTGAGGAAGTCTAAGAAAATGACTTCAAATATTAAGTTGATTATATTTAATTATATATATGCTTATTTTCTCATTGGGCATCAAGCTCATTATTTTCCTTAATAATCTATTGTTGCATAAAAATCAAATAGGAAGGGAAGGCTTATTTTGGTAGAGCTCCATGTGGTTAGACTTCAGCGATCCCAGGGGAAAGCTTTTTCTTATTATTGATATTACTTAAATTTTATTTAATAAAGAGTAAAAATAAGTTAAAGATTATTATAAATAGTTTAAAAAGGTGAGGCGTTATAATTTAACCCTGCTTAATGTTATTAATTAAAATGCAAAAGATATACTAATACTAAAGATATTTAAAAAATAAAATATGAAAGCTTTTTTATAATGAGATTACAATTTTTAAGTTTGATCAAATTGTTTTATATGTATTTTTTTAAAAAGTTTTATGTATTTATGATTTAGAAACCAACTTTATGAAATATTGTGTTTTTGAATTAAACTTTAATTTTGGATGGAGGTATTGCAATTGATATAATAATAATAAATTGATTAAGGAAAAAAAATACATATTAAGGCTCTTGAACTTTCACTTTTTATACATTAAGTCCCTCATTTTAAATTTGATCATTTAAATCCCTCAAATTTTTAATTTGATCATTTTAAGTCCCTCAATTATACGAATCAGTTGAACTCAAATTCTCACAAATTAAATGATTTAAAGTTTATGTCAAACATCTGACACTACTTAATATTATTAATTGAAATGCAAAAAAATATACTGATAATAAAAATATTTTAAAAAATAAAATATGAAAGCATTTTTATAATAAGATTACAATTTTTAAGTTGTAGATATTTTCTGCATGATCATGTATCTCTGACTTACAATCATCGTATCTGATTCTGATAAGTACACTAAACTCATCTCTAATTCATTTTGCATATCATTAAGTTGTCTCAAACCCTACTCGTCGAGTACAAGTTTAATATTCTAAATCAAGTTGTATTTTAAAATTCAGTTTTAAAATTGTCATGACATTCGTTATTTAACTTATTTGATTTACACATAAACAATATAGGTCGAAATAAAGACTTATATCAACCAATTTGCATAGTTAAATCAATCGATTCAATTCATTTGTAGTTTCAAAACCTAATCTATTTTGTAAATTTAACCACCTCAAAAATGCTCTTTTCCATTGGGGCCTCAAAATTTTTTTTTGTTGATTAAGTATTAAAGTACAATACTTATTTGGCATAACAATGAAAAGGCCAATTACCAAAATTTTTGATTTTTAATAATTATATCACGAATTTTCAATAATTACATAATAAATGTTAATCTATCAATTATTTTCAAAAATACCCTATAATCACTTTAGTATGTAAAGAAAATGATTGTAGGACTCAATATAGCTATATTTTTCAAAGAAAATTAAAAATTAAAATAATAAGTTTCAAAAGTAAGAGTCAAAAATATATTATTTAATTTTTTTAATGTACATTTTTAACTCATTGTCTAAATTATAACACATAATTTGAAATAAAGCAATGCATTTTAGGTAACCTAAATTTTGTATTGTGAGTTATCTTGACAAAATTTAAAAATTTTTCAAACAAATTACAATTATCTTGAGAAATTTTAAAATTTTTTAAGACAAATTACAACAATGATATAGCTAATGAAAAACCACAAGGAGTAGTTTATTTTTGTACCATTTCCCTGAGTCTGATAACAACGCCCACCGTGGGGCTCGAACCCACGACCACAAGGTTAAGAGCCTTGCGCTCTACTAACTGAGGTTGACGGGCTTTGCTACTTTGATCAAAATGCATTCCCTAATATTTTTTAAACTGTTTTACAAAATTCTCCACCAAGCCCTATTACAAGGTTCCATTTTGAACACATGAAAGGAGACCAGCTTATCATTCTTTTTCTAGTTAATATTAATTTTCATTCGTTTTGAGTTCGTTCTTTCAAAATTTGCAGTCGAATAGTTTTTGTTGAAGCAGTCTTTAAAATAATAATTCAAAATAAAAATTACAGGGTTTTTGTATGTCTCACTCATGGGTTCGATCGCTTTTAGCTCAAAAGAGGAATTTTGGTTCATTGATATTACATAAAACCATCCCTCCCTACTCACTGCCTTGTAAAGTTAACAACTTCATCCCCATATTCAAACGTTCTTCAGGTACCCATTTAAGCACAATTTATGTTTCATTTGTTTAATCACAGTTTTGTTTTTCTGGGTGTGTTTTGAGGTGCCCATATAACTTTACTTTGACAGGATTGCTGTTTAATCATGCTGATGGTAAAATTGTCCACCCAGTTTGGAGCTTTTGTCAGTTAAGTGAAAAAAGATGGCAGCTTTGTCATGCATTTTGTACTATTGATCATGGAAATGAGATGCTAGAGTTGGATTCTGGAGATGTAATATGTAGTCATTTCGAGACGACTGATTTAGATTGTGTTGTAAAGGAAGAAGAAGAAGAAGAAAAGGTTTTGGATGAAAAAACAATTGACTTTACTAAAATTGACATTAGTTTGCTTCCAACTGTCATCCTTGTTGGGCGCCCAAATGTGGGAAAATCGGCTCTTTTTAATCGGTTAGTTCTGTTGTTTTCATGTGAAAGGTGGTTGCTTTATGCGTATATGTTTTTTTTAAGTAATTACAATTCATAGTTATTTGATGAACTATTTGCAGGTTGATTCAGAGGAGGGAGGCTCTTGTATACAACACTCCAGATGATCATGTTACCAGAGACATTAGAGAAGGCATTGCGAAATTGGGTGATTTGAGGTTTCGTGTCTTGGATTCAGCTGGTTTAGAAACAGAAGCAACTTCAGGGTCTATTCTGGAAAGAACAGCAAGCATGACTGCAAATGTGCTTGCTAGGACTCAATTTGCAATATTCTTGGTAGATGTCAGGTGAGTTTATACATAAGCTTCTATGTTCATTTGGATAAATTAAGATGATTAATGAGCTGGGGAAGTTTCTGAATGAGTTTGTTTTAATCACAATAATGCAAAGAGTGGATGCCTGTCGCATATACTGAAGAAGGAAAACTTTTTTTTATTTCAGAATTATGTTTAGTCTATTTGCAGTCTGATTTGGGTTTTTGGCTTGTGGATATTTGTGCTCAACTAGTGCCTTTCCGTTCCAATGTTTCTAGTGCATTTTTGTTTCAATGTTTAGGTTGCATGAACAATTGTAGATTTAAATATGAACACTAAACATGCTACAGAGTGCATATAAACAATGGTGAATCATCCATTATAACTTACTTCAGAAGCCTTTCTTTCTTACCATTTCGTGTTTTATATCCTGATTAGAGCTGGACTACACCCATTAGATTTGGAGGTTGGAAAGTGGCTGCGCAAACATGCTCCTGGAATCAGTCCTATAGTAGCAATGAATAAATCTGAATCACTTTGTGATGGTACTGGCTCTATAACAGAGGCTTCTGATGAAGTACGTATGCTAGGATTTGGGCATCCTATTGCCATATCTGCTGAGACGGGGCTGGGTATGACAGCACTCTATGATTCCATGCGGCCTTTGCTTGTGGACTATATGCTCAAAGTACTGAAGAGTAAGAATTCCTTTACTTTGTTAGATTCTCTTTTCCAGATTGCATTAGAAGCATTATATGCTGTAATGAGTATTTGCATCTTTTTTTAAAGTTATGCATGCATCAGCATGAATTTTGTTATAAATTTCAGGTTTTCACATGAATCCCGAAATCATTTGCTAGTCGAATAACTTGAAATTAAAAATAGTGGTATCTTGGTGTAGTTATGGAATGAATTTTGTAGGGGAAGGGAGGCTGGACAGGCATTGGCAGGGGATTACAGGGTAGTTTGTAGTTTGTAATCTGTAGTCAAGTGTCTGATAGGGAGGGTGAGAGAGTGCTCTTCAGCTTTAGTGCAGATGTGATTTGTGCAGCTGTTTATTGCAAAGCCTGAGAGTGAAAGAGAGAGGAAGGAGGGAGAGGGAGAGGGAGGAGGGAGTTTTCTTCAGCTCTAATGCAGATGTTATTAGCTCTGTTGTGTGCAAAGCCTGAGAGTGAGAGAGAAAGAGCAAGTTCTTTACTGGATTTTCTCTTTGTTGCTTTTGTAATTCTCATGGTTTTTACCTAAATGATTTCCAGTAATTTATATCATTTATTAATTTCATAGGCTACATGGAATTAGCAGATTATGGATTCACTAAAAGGGTCCAGGGGCCTCGAAGGACAATTTAGGTTTCTTAAATGGTTTTACTCCCCCTATTTACCTTATGTTACTGATTTGAGGCCTCAAACCTTTAATACTACAGTTGTGAGCACAAGACGTTGCTTATTATACTAGGTAGTTGCTTCATTTTGATTTACTGCATCCTAATATTTGTAAATTAATTATGCTTTGAGAGGCTTGGTGCTAATGCTTGTTATTTTCTCCAACCTTCTTTCTAATCCTACTCTCCATTTCAATTGATCCTAGATAATGGTAACCAGCACAATAGCAGCGGCACTGGTCATGCTGATGGCTCAAGTGAAGTTGAGGATTCTAAGCTGCCATTGCAGTTGGCAATTGTAGGGCGGCCCAATGTTGGAAAGTCAACCTTGCTAAATACTTTGTTACAAGAAGACCGTGTGCTGGTAGGGCCAGAGGTTGGTCTGACTAGAGATTCTATTAGAGCTGAGTTCGAATTTCAAGGAAGAACTGTATATTTGGTAGGCACAAAATTTGCTTTCTGTTATGAGGTGCATGAATCGTTGGTTTAATAGATTATGTATATTTAAAGTATATGTTCTTGCAGGGTTCTGTGCGTGTTTCAAATTTTAAAATATGTATTGCTTTAGTGTTAATGACAAGGAAAAAAAAGGAAGCTTGTGAGACCAAGGGCTTCTCTCTTTTACCTTTTGAGCTTCTCCCAATTCATGAATGAGTCTCTTTGTTTTTTTGTTTATGTGGAGCAGCTGCAACAATTTTGATTTTATGTTCTGAGTCTCCACTTTTTCTTATTTTTATTTTCATTCTTTTGCCACTATTTTCTTATTTCCATGTCACTTAAAAAGAGTTCAACCCAATTTTCTTGTTGTTTATCATATACTGTCAATGTGACAATATAATGTGTTTCCACTAACAAAAAAGAAAATACTACTATGACCAAGCAAGCAAGCAGGTAGTTGAATATCTTGGTCTATTGGAATCTTTGAATAGCATGGTCTACTTGTTTCTTGTCTAAAGAAATTACAAATTTGAATGAAAGAAAAAGGTTTTAGGTGTTCGGTGGATTGGCAATGTGTGGCAGTTTTCCTCTTTTCCATTTTGCAACATTGTTGTAATACCTCATTTAAATTTTATTCCAGATAATCAAATTAAAGATTGAACATCTCTGAAATTCCTTTTCACTTATCTGGGTTTTCCTTGAATGATGTGCATTCATAAGAGTGTTTGGATCTGATTGGGGAATCAAGCATATACTGGTGCAATAATTGTCAAATTAAATACAATAGAAGGGTGCTCTAAAGACGTAATAGCTGATGAATTGCTATATTGGCCAAATTTGTAACTGATTATTCACTTGGTTTATATTCATATATATTTTGTTTTTTTCAGGTTGACACTGCAGGTTGGCTGCAGAGGACAGGGAAAGTGAAAGGACCATCATCATTGAGCATAATGCAGTCAAGGAAAAATCTGATGAGAGCTCATGTGGTTGCTTTGGTACTTGATGCAGAAGAGGTGAGTTGTGTAATTTATTGTCCTTTTTACCTCCTCTGATTTGCAGTATGCTATGCTAATATGAATATCAAGTTTGTTTTGAAACTCCTTGGTTCATTTCTTATATGCTTTCATTGTAGTAAGGCTTCTTCATCTCTTTCCAAAAAGTGTCAAAAAATATAATAACTGATGGATATTTAAACTTCCATTTTTCCTTAAATCCATCAAACCAGGTGAATGTTCATTGTGAAATGTAAGGGACAAGTGCCATGTATACCAATTGTGGAAACAACTACTGACGAAAATATACAATCTTGATTTTTTTTTTTTTTGTTAAATTGGCGAATATTTCTTCTTCTTAGCTAATATTTCTGTCTGCTATATTACTGTGTGTATGCTGATCAGATTGCAAAAGCCAGGCGTAGTATGACACATTCTGAAGTAGTTATAGCAAGACGGGCTGTGGAAGAAGGACGTGGCTTGATTGTCATCGTGAACAAAATGGATCTTCTGCAAGGAAAGCAGAACTCCAAAATATTTGAGAAGGTTATGGAAGCTGTTCCTATAGAAGTTCAGACAGTAATACCACAGGTTTGTCTGGTCTATATTTTAATGTTATTCTTATTTTTGCACTCTCCTTATGCATACATATTTCATACTTAATTTTTTGTTTGATTTTTGCATTAGTTTTATCATGTTGAGTGATTCCTCTCATAATTTATTTTTTGTTTAGACTTGTTTTAGAATAATTAAGGCATGGTTGGGCTTTCAATGATTTGAAGAAACTGGGAAGTGATATGAAAAAAAAAATATCATACATCTTTTCAACTACTGGCTTTAGATAAGCATATACCTCACGTCAATGATTTAGCTGCAATGAACTAACATTCCCAGCTAATTATTTGATTTGGAAATTCAGATATGATATTTTCCATCCCCTGCCACCTTTTCTCTTTTCATTTCATTGCTAGACTTCTTTTGCATGCTTGTAATAGATGACTAGCTAAACATGAAATTTCAGCAACTTTCACATTTAGTTTAGAGAGAGCTTAGCAAGCGCCTCAGTTATTTGTAACAGATATAATGATAGTAGTTCAAAAGTTCTGGTTTATGTGAACTTCTAGTGTAATAATTATCGTATTGCATCTTAAATTGCTTTTGATCTGAACATTCAAGAGCTTGCTTTTCTTGATGGCATTTGCAAGAGTACTGCAAACAAATCCTTGCTATTGCAGATTTTGCTGCACAGGTTTGATTTCAGATTGATGATAATTATATTCTACCTAGTCTATTAATAAACTGAATCAATACAAAATGTAGACTTTTGATGGTCATTGTTGTTTATGAAGTAAACAAATTTGAGTAGTTGCTTGAAAGTTTTTTTAGCATGATGTGTTTTCCAACATAAGAGTATGCGTAGAAAGATAAAATATGTTAAGAGTAGAAAAACGTGTAATGCTTTTCTTTTTAATTATTTATTTAATTGCATTAAATCTTCCACTCTTTTAGTTGGCCATTTGGTTTATTCTGCGGTCTTGCTGTGTCTGCAGGTTTCAGGCATACCAGTTGTATTTATTTCAGCATTAGAGGGTAGGGGCCGAACTGCTGTCATGCATCAGGTCATTGATACATATGAAAAATGGTGCTCAAGATTATCCACGGCTCGGCTGAACCGCTGGTTGCGCAAGGTCAGCAGCTTCGACATTTCATTTCTTCTCTTAGGAGGACCTACATTCGGGCAAAAGGAGGCCATGGCCTCCCCAAAACCCAACTGGGTCCGTCTGTGTGTGCGTGTTCCATCTTCTCTCTTAACCATTAGGCGAGTGGTTCGTTAATATGCTTATTCTGTCATGTTTTAACAGGTGATGAGCAGACATTCTTGGAAAGATCAAGCAGCACAACCTAAGATCAAGTATTTCACCCAGGTGAAGGCTCGACCACCAACTTTTGTTGCCTTTACAAGTGGGAAGACTAGACTTTCAGATACAGATCTAAGGTTCTTAACAAAGTCTCTGGTGGAAGACTTCAACTTGGGTGGTATTCCCATCCGGATCGTGCAGCGGTCTGTTCCTAAAAGAACTGCAGTGAGCAAGAGTAGTCAATCCACGGGCAAGATTGCTGAAAGAATATTTTCTGACAAGAGGACTATTGCTGCTTAAAATAATAAATTTTGCTTCTGTTCAAGCTCTATATTGTTTTCTGCTGTAAAATTCTTGGTTAGTTTATGCTTTCCTTGTTTAAGGCTAGGAAATATTATACCTAACTAGACTGTAAATTAGAAAATGTATGAAATTTTGACTAATAGTTTTGTAGGACAAACAAAATGACCAGCTGCATTTGTAAATAATTTTACAGGGCTCCAACTTCCAACTCCAACAGCAGTCAGCAATTCTGATTTCTGACTGCACGGCCTCCAAACTCTGTTTGATAGCTGATATAGACATGTAAGAGTCGCAATCCATCTTCCTCTGGCTCAGAACTTTGAGCCTGTTCAGGATTTTTAGCTCTAAACTAATAATGATAATACTAATTTGATAGAGTAGAGAAGTATAGTGCAAAAAGCAGTGGAATAATAATAATAATAATAATAGAAAACGAGCAGAAATTATAAGTGTCAATATTCTCGTATAATGGATTATGTAGTAAACTCATTTCAAACCATTTTCTATATACTGGAATTGCAAGCTTAATTTCACCCATGGTTCTTGAATTTTCCCATTTGTAACACCATGGTACTTGAATTTCAATATGTAATACAAAACTTACTTAACTTTAATTTTTGTAACGCCCATGGTCCTCTCATTAGTGTCCAACCACAAAATAAATTTTAAAAAATTCATTTTAATGATTTTTGACGTGAAATTTTACATGTGAGTCAATAAAAATGTAATCTAATTTATAAAAATAAATTTGACCATGAAATTATTTTATTTTATTTTTTAATTGAATAAAATTGAGAAATTCATAGAAAATAGAGAAAAAGTCCAAATGTTCCCTATTTTGGTGAGAGGTCATGATAAAATATACTCAATTTATTAGAATAAAAGATACTAAAATTTTATTAATAGTAGTATATGAATTCTAACGGTAGGGATTTAAATACTAACTGTAGTATTCATCCACTACCGTTAAGCAAATTTTACCATCTTGTGTTCCAATAAATTGATAATATTTTTTCATGACCTCTCATCAAAATTGAGACAATTTGATCATTTGTTTCATTTTCTATGAATTTCTCAGTTTTATTTAATTAAAAAATATAAGAAAATAATTTCATCGTCAAATTTATTTTGATTTATTTCTATAAATTAGATTGCATTTTTCTTGACTCACATGCAAAATTTCATATCAAAAATCATTAAAATGATTTTTTAAAATTCATTTGGTGGTTGGGTAGTCACAAGAGGACCATGGGTATTACAAAAATTAAAGTTGAGGGATTTTTGTGTTACAAATTGAAATTTAAGAATCATGGCATTACAAATTGAAAAGTTCAGGGACCATGGGTGAAATTAAGCCCGGAATTGCATGCTACCCAATCTTTCTCTTTATTGAGTAGGCAATTTAAGATTCTTGTTAATATTCCTTCACATATATAATATAAACATTTTGAGCTTGTCAAGAATTGGTTTATGAATCTAGCACAAAAACCCTCATATTTAGAAGTTGTTATTTTTTAATCAAACAATTGGTTTATTAAATCATATGTTATAAAATTAACAATTATGATATCAAATAGTGGGCTAATAAAGAGTTTTAGGAGCCTACTATCATCTCCATATTATAGCTGGAGAGTTGCATGCATAAAATTTAGTTTTGTTTTATTTCTTTACTACTTTGTTTAAATAGTTGGCTGTAGTTTCTTTTGCTATTCTTTTCTCTCTCTCTGTTTTTTTTTTTTTTTACAGTTTTGCTACACTGGATGTGGATACAATGGCAGAACCGAGGGCCATTGCTTCATAACCTTCAAAAACAATTTTCATAAACGGCTGTAGAAATATTTTTATATTTTATGTTGCCCTTCTAATTGAATTAACTTACGGTCCTCTAGTCTTTAAAAATTTCAAAGACTCTCTTGATTTTTTTTAATATTTTAAGTTGCTAAATTTAGTTTTATTTTCACTTATAAAATTTATGTTTCATTCTCACTAAAATTTTTTGATCCGTCACTGGTGGATACATAATGCCAAATCATGTACAATGGACCCTCTTATAATTAATATATTATATACCCATGAATACAAAAAATTAATTAAAAATATTAATTTAATAAATATATAATTTTTTAAGTTCAAAATGATTCAAAATCTATATATTCATTTAAAAAAGATATATACTTAAATCTATTATAATGTCACATAAAAAAGACATTATATGATAAAAAAATTGTAATGTAAATAGTGTATCATTGATAACAGATGAAATCTAAAATTATTACACTTTCAAGATAAGTGATGATTAAGTTTATGTTCCTTTCTCATCTCTCTTTCTTCTAAGTTTATTTAATGAATAAAAAAAATCATATATATTTTGATGCATCATCTTTTTAGTAGATGTTAAAAATAAATACACATACAAAATTATTGCTTTGAAAAATTTTCTCCAATAATTAAAGTGTAATTTTTTTTCAAAATTTATTAATATTAATTATACAAAATGAAGTTGATTACTCAAAAATTTATTAAATTAATATAATTATTAGTTTATTGAATAGTATTAGAGGATTGATTGTAGTTGTCTTCTTCATTTTCTACATATCATTGTTATATTTCATTGAAAAGAAATCCTTTCACCATTGATCTGAAAGCAACGATGCGCTGAGAAAATTTGTCTTGTGATATATTTGGTTAACTAAAGGGAGAAAAATTAAACCATTAAATTGTGATCTTATCACTAGATTCTCAATTTTATTTTATTTATCTTCATATGATCTCTTATTCCAATTTATTTATTTATTTTATTTTGATGTTCAAGGAGTGGAAAAATTAAATAGTGAAACTTCTAAATGGATTATAATACTTTCATCTCTAAATTATACCTATAGAAGTACTTCCATACATTCTCAGTCACAACAATTTGATTTTTTTGCTGTATGATTTCTAGGACTGAGGATCTTATGGCTATTTTTCACAAGGAAAAAAGAAACAGGAAAAAAAGGAATTGTAGGTTGTTTATAATTAGATTAAAGGCGACATGGACTTTCTTCATCAATTATTTACCATTTAGCAAGCACCTACATTTCTTGCCTATTTTAGATATCATAATTTTAAATCTAATATGTTTTGAAGTTGAATAATAAAGGACCAATACATCTTTTTTTTATTTAAAATTTACATTTATTTAAGAGGTGTCATCCATTGATTTAAGTAAATATTTTATAAGAATAGTGTACAACTTTTCAGGTTTATTAATTAACGAAAACAATTATATATCCAAACTATTAAAAATTTTTACATTTATTAAATAATTCTTTTAATTTAGTGAAAACTAATTGACATTTGAATTGAAAAACTATTTAAACTTTTGTATATATATAAAAAATTTGATCAAAAAATTAAGTTTGAGCTTGGATGAAGATAGTATTCCAAATTTAGCACACAAATAGGGAATTTTTTAAAAACTTTTTGAAAATTTGAGCTTGTATCCAAGCTTTTTCTTTTCTTTTTTTTTTTTGATAATTTCAGCCAATAAATTGAATTTATGGTTATCCTTATTTAATTCTTATTTTACTATAAAAACATCATTTATTTTTAAATATGCTTAAAATTATATATCTTAAAGAGATAAAAGAAAAGTAAAATCTTGGGGAGTAAATTTTTAATTAATATTTTAATTATATATAAGTTTTAATTTATAAACTCGTTAAAGAAAGAATAATGATTGACATTTTTAAAGTAAAAATCATAAAACATTTTGTAGGTTTTATTATTTACTTTCCTTAATTTGATTTTCATCGTCTAGTATTTATTTAGAGTGACCGTTTAATTTAATTATTTTATGTAATTTATTATTGGTAGCACGTACTTAATAATAAGTAATCGATTATAATACTATTTGGTTAATACTTTTAAACTATTGCTATAGCCTTATAAAATTATCAAAATCAATATAATTAATTTTCATTTGGAATAAAATATAATTTATTCTTGAAAGCATAAATTATAAACATACAATTTAATGAAATCAGTATAACAATAATAATAAAAGCAATAATTCTTTAATAAATATAAATTATTAATTAGTTAATTAAATAAAATTTATAATTATTTTTTTATTGTAAATATATGAAATTTATAATTTTTCAGAACATGAATTTTATCAAAATAGAAACCATTTACTCTCCTAAAAAAACAATTATGATTTCTATCATTTTATGTCAGAGAACACGCTTACATGCTAGCATTGCATGTGTGTGTGTGTGTGAGTAGCCGCTCATAATCCTAAATTAATAAATATAACTGCTATGAGGATCAACTTACATTCAAATCAAGAAGAATTAGATGCTAATTGTAGACTTTAAAATAATTATCAAATGATTTTATAATTAACACTTAGATTCTCAATTTTACCCTTAATTAGCATACAATTTGAAATGTGATTTGGAATGTTAATCCCTTATAAATTCAATATTAAAATACTTTTTAAACTTGTAAATATCAAATGTATTGATTTTTCTAATACTTAGAACAATGACAACAATTATATATCATCAAGAACTCCAACCAGCTTGATCTTACACAGTAGAAGTAGAATTTCTTTTGGAGAAGAAATTATATGAGGCAAACTAGCTCGAACAATAAATCTACCAATTGAAAGGTGAAAAGATGATAATATATAAAAATCAAAGGATAAATGCAATCAAGATAGGTCAATCCCCAACCTATAAGGTCTTCTCAATACATATAGCTTAATCTTTTTGGAAGTGATGGATGTAAAAACACATAAAATTGCAACAAGGAATAAAGGAGACTAAAACATTCATAGAGCACAATTAGGTCATAGGACAGAAGGTGCATATAGTCAAGCAATGGACCTCTCTATAAGATCCCACTTACATATAAAGATAAATTTGATGTGCATGCGGTTCTCACTGACTTTGCAGTGCTATATAGTTCTAGACCAACCTCACCCACTAGGCCACATTATGCAGGCTGTATGTGTGTGTGTGTGTGTATATATATACATATACATATATCTTTAATGCATGTAAAACTTCTGATTATATAAATGCTTCCTCCATTTATAACAAAAAATAAAGTACATTATTAATTGCTTCAAAATGAAAGATGTGAATATGGGTTTTAATTAATTTTCAAGAGCAAGGTGAAGGGGGTGTTAATTAGATGATTTACCTTAATTTTTATGTTCTAACTAATTAAAAACCAAAAGCAAATTAAGACAATCAAATTTCCATTCCATTTGGTGGGTTAATAGTTAATTTTCATTCTTAGCTTACCCTCCAAAGAATCAAAATTAATGGGACAATATCTGTCATGTCCTCATTTTGGAAGTTGTCTTGTACAATGGGGTCCAAACCCTTCTGTAATATTCTGTAATAGATGTATGTTTTTGTTCCTTTGTCACTACTTATAGTCTCTGCCTAATCAATCATAGCATCATCATTTCTTAAACTGAATGCACTCTTTTGAGATAGAGAAACCAATCACTTAAAATCTCTACTTTAGGACAAGACAAATTTCTGAGACCAATAATGGAGATTATTACTTTTCAGGAACTGAAATAGACTACACTGAACTTCTAAACACAGATATATCTACATGATAATTAGCCTTTTACTTTTTTTTACACTTTGTACGTATCTGCTAACAAAATCTCAATTTATTTTTGAGTCCTTAAAGTAATCAAATTAAACAACACCATATATATAAAGATCAATTAAACCCAAAACCCTAAAACATAAACAGATCATACATTAATCAGTATCAGTCACATCTCCAAACTAATTAATGACTTAGATAAAGTTGATCATTAGAGCTAGAGAACCTACATATATAAATATA
Organism: Bocquillonia castaneifolia; assembly: GCA_948193215.1. Taxonomy (NCBI): domain Eukaryota; kingdom Viridiplantae; phylum Streptophyta; class Magnoliopsida; order Malpighiales; family Euphorbiaceae; genus Bocquillonia; species Bocquillonia castaneifolia. Next base: position 9,606 of record CANYLF010496229.1, on the reverse strand, counting down.
TATATAATTATATCACTAGCTAGAAAACATATATAGAAATAATCTAAGCATAGCAATATAATATATATGTGAAATATATAAGTTCGTTTTACTTGAATGGGTTGTTAACGTTGTACTGATCTCTATTGGCTTCTGGCAATGGATTCCACTCCCACAATCTCTCTGAAAACGCACTAATTGGTAGTGAATTCGGTAGCATGTTTAGAGCTAATGACTGCGGCTGAGGCGCCATGATAGAGAATTGTGAATGTTGTTGTTGTTGATGTTGATGATGACTGTAATATTCTTGCTGCTGCTGCTGCTGCTGATGGCTAATGCAAGCTTGTTGATAATTTACTAATCTATGAAGATCATCGACCGGATTCGATGAGACCGAAGCCGAGCCGGTGAAGATGTTGTTATGAGGGACTAAAGAACAAGGTTGTCTTGACTGGTTAAGAAAAATATCATCATCTTCTTCTTCAATGGTAGCTGGTAAACCGAGGGAAGTGCTAATCGGAGGAATTGGGTGGTATACATTAGTCGACTTAGACAATCCTAAAGCAGTAGTGACATCTGAGCTACTGCTTCCATCGGTTTCAACACTGATCTTTTCCATCTCTATTTGGTGCGAGATCGATTGCCCTCCAAAAACTTGAAACCTTTCAACGCCGATTTGAGGAGGCTGCAGTTGTTTCTTCTCAGATTGAGGAGGCCCTCTAGAAGAGGAAGCTCGAGAAGGAAGTGACCGAGGAAGAGAAGGATGGTCTTCTACACCAGCTCGCTTGTACACTCGGCAAAGTGATATCTCAGCCTGAAAATTAAGGTGGCCATGAAGGAGAGAAAACTTCATTAATTTCAAAGAAAACAAATGAGCAAAGATATCGGTTGCAGTTATGAGGAGTAGTACAATAAGTAGCATTGAATACATAGAGGTGCCAAGGACTTTATATGGGGTCACTGAATTGAAAAATCATGCATGTTGCCTGATAGTATAAATTATAAATACTATATATTAAATATCCAATCCATTTAATTTAATACCACCGAGATTGGAAGCTCACGACTGTCAATATATATTGTTCCCATATCTTTATCCTTTTGTACTTATTCTAGATTTTCGCACTTGCTAACTTTTCTGATGATGAACTAAGAACTTTTTGAAAACAACTGTGAGAAGAAGGATTGTTGGAATCTAATTTAGGACCTATTGTAAGTCCAACAACTAGGGTTACTGGAGAGAAAGGGAACCAGTACAGTGAAACCTTTTCAAGTCTTTTGTGTCTCCATTTTGGGATATTTTATGAGAAGGGGAAAACAAAAGGAATTGAGATCATTATGTACTTAGAAATCTGGTAAAAAAATTACAAACTGGAGATACCCATTTTAGAAAAGCCTCATTCTTTTTGTTTGTACGTTTTTTTTTCCCCTGTACATAGTTGAAAGTTTCAGAGAGTTAGTTGCTTGCTTGCTTACCTTCTGATATCGTTCAGTTTCATGCTGCGGCAAACGGTATTCGTTCATAATCCAGCTGGTTCTGATGCCTTTAGGAGCTTTACCAGAGTAGAAAACTAGGGTTTTCTTTAACCCGATTGACCTTGAATTCTCACTTTTGATCATCCGGTCAGCTCCAGTTGCTTTCCAGTAACCAGAAGTAGTGACACGATTAGGCCGATCACCATTTCGATATTTTCGATCTCTTGGGACATAGAAGAACCATTCTTTCTCTCCAATAGCTGCCAAAGCTGATAGAGTACATAGCAAACCATGAATAACACAATCAAATCGAATTGAACCAAACCGAACTGAATCAAAGAAAACTCCACATGGTATATACATCCAAAGGAGGAAGAGAAAAAGGGGGAAAAAAAGAGAGAGCATAGCAAAAGAACAAGAAATGATGAAACTGATAACATGAGAAGAGTAGGTAGTTAACTCACAACCACAAGATAAAAACAAATTCCTTTATATATCTAACTAAGCTAGTAGACAAAAAAGAAAAAGAGGAAGAGAAGAAGGCAAAAAGTGCCCTAAAAAGAAAGGATAGTGATGATAATTCATAGGTATATAAATTACCAGGAAGTTCCCAAGGGTCATAGCGATAAAGATCTAAGAAAGTAATAAGCTCAACGTTGAAACGTTTGCCCTCAACCTTACGGCGAAGGTAGAACTCAACTAGTTCTTCTTCCGTAGGGTGGAAGCGAAAGCCAGGCATCACCATGTCATGTTCGTGATCATCTTTAGTGACGACGGAGGAGTTAACGTTGCTGTTTGTAGCGTTGGCGTTGGTGTTGCTTGTGTTATCGTCGTTTGTAGTGAGGCTCATCGTTGCTGCTATTGCCATAAACTAATTAAAAAGAAATTGGAAAAAAAAGAAGAAGCAAAAGTCATCAAAGTCATAAACCTCCATTTTAGCTTTGGCTTCCCCCTCTTTATAGTTAGATGAGGAGGGAATTGTACGAATTGAGAGGTGCAAGTGGTGGTCAATGGTTTTTGTTTTCTTTTTTTTTTTTTTTTAATTAATATATATGCATTAAGGTTCATTGGATAAAAAAATAAAAAGAAAATAATTAAATTGTCTGTCTCTACATAGATACAAAAATAGTAGTGACATTTAATCTTGAGAGAGAAATTAATTAAATAAAGCTGAGTTAAAGGAACGATCTACACAGATTAATTTGAGGGCCTACATGTAAATTAAGAGGGTATGCCATGAGGAGTGTTTAAGAAGGGGAAAATGACATGTCAAAAAAGGAGGACAGTGTGTATACAGCCCAATGCGGTGGCTTTGGACCTTTCTTCTTCTACTACCATTTTCATTTTTTGTTTAACACTATACCGTAAAAGCTCCATTAAATAATAGTCGATAAATTATTAACCTTAATTAAATACTAATTTTTTTCAGTTCCAATTTAGATTAATTTTTTTCCGTTCCAATATAGATAAATATATCAAAGTACTATTTACTAAATTAATAATCTCTATAAAATAATATTTTTTTTTGGTCCCAATGATATTATTTCATGGAGGTTTTACTGTATATATATACACACATACACTCAACGCTTTTTTACTACTTGCACTACATCCGGACAATGAAAGCAAACACCATATGAAACTCAAAAGCCATATATAGGGTAATTTTTAAAAGATCAAGGCACAATATGTGAGAGATATGTTCATTAAAAATATGTATATTTCTTTTTTTTTTTTGATGAAAAATATGTATATTTCTTATTTATTAATTTTATTAAAGTCTTAATTTGAGATATTCTGAACAAATTATAATAAAAACTAGCTCCACTGCCCAGAAAACTTGACTCGTTCTCAATTTTACACTGTTTTTTTAATTTGACATATAATTTTTTTAATAATTTGATAAGGAAGGATTTCAAACTTGAGACCTTCATTCTCTATCCATATGGGTAGTACCAGTGCACCCAAGATAGATCGGTAATTTAATATATGATTAGTATTTTAGATTGTTAGATTAGAGAAGAAGGACGAAAGTGGGGATTGAATCCACATTTTCACAAATGCACCCACATTTTGTAGGGCTTTTGACACCCACATAGATTAGTAAATATTACTCATTTTTTATTCTGTTGTTACTCTCTATTTAGAAGAATAAATATTTGGAGTTCAAAATTTGAATTTTACTAGTGTGAATAGGGATATAGGAAAGTTAAGTAAAAACATATTAAGATGCGTCAACTTTTTCTTTAGAACGCCTATACGAAGGAGAAGAGAGTTTTTTTTTTTTCACTATATTTTATCCAATTTTCAGTAATTTCAATAAAATTATAATTAAAATTTACAGAAATATGGGAAACCAATATTTTTTTCTTTTAAGAAACATACTATAGTTAAAATTTTAGAATAGGTAACTCTATGAGGATAATAGTATTATATATCTTAATTTTTAGCTCAAATTTTAAATATGTTATAATTTTTATGGTATTCCAGTTTTATTCATCATATTTTTGAATTATCAAAATCTATCCGACCAATATAAATGTTGACATAATATACTCATGTGAAAAAATTATCATACTACAAATTATGGAATAGTTTTTATGGTGTCATATGTTAAATACAGTGTCAAGTGACACCGTTAATTATTTCACATGTTAGTAAAAATATATTATTAAATATATTTAAAACAAAAATATATGGTTGGATAAGTTTTGAATAGCTTAAAATTACAGGGATTGAACTGAAACACTTTAAAGATTATGGTATATTTAAAATTTAGACTAAAAGTTAGTTGGATAGATAATATATTATCCTTATGAATATGTATCCGTTCTGTGTGTTGCATATTTTTTCAATTTATTGGTCTATTGTTAATAAGTTCCAATGTATTGTATGCGTACAAATACTTCCAAACAATGTTATGCCATACCGTTTCCCACATTCCTTAACAAGTCTTCTCACATATAACGACATAACTGTAGACCTTGGCATATATATATATGTTGACCTTCAGTATAATGAGTCCAAAACAAAAGAAATGGGTGGTAAATAATTGTTTTTATTTGGGGTTTCTAGAAGAGATTGCTGGCTGTTAATCTCCATACATAGTCAATTAAGGAGTTGCTACTCAAAAATATTGGAAAAGGCTATATCAATATTGATATATATATGAGTACTCAAATTATTAAGTATAACATTTTTTTTTGAGGGAAAGTAAGTATAACATTGGCAATGTGCTAAGACTGGTAGCAATTAGCAAATGCTAGATTTAAACTTAAACTAAGGATAAATGATAGCTTTATCTTCACAGCTTTAACTATTTATACATGCTAAGTGGCCACCAAATTAAGCACCGGGAGGGAGGATGTGGCAGGACTATATCCCAGAGGAGACTAATTAATTTTTCAATTAATAATCACTAAGTAACAAACATAACAAACATAATTATTCATCAAAAAAGTAACAAACATAATTAGTCCAAAATATCTTAGTTGAACTTAAACTATTATATATAGTTAAAGCTTTATCATCTCCTCGACTAAAATTTAAGGAGTTTTTATTTATTAAGAGATAATATATATATAGAGGTGGACATATGGTTCTCGACATTATTATTCTAAACGTTTCTGATATAATTGCTCCTCATTTAGTAATCACCATATGTAATTAAGAATACATAAGACCAAGCTTAAAAGTTGAGAATATTAAGCCCTCAATCGTATTTTCTTTTGATGTATAGGAATTTGGATTCAACAAGAGTTACACAATAGGGGTAGCTATTTGTTTACGTTCACAATGACAATAACATTCAATGTGGAAAACAGTACAGAATCTTATCATTTTCACTTCTAAAGTAAACGCACTTACCTTTGAGTTACTGTTCTAGTGCTAATAAACTCTTCATTTTTATCATCGCAAATAGTCACGAATCTATAAATTTTTTCAACTCGGATACATGTCATAGATTTTGTTGCCTTTCCATTTTCAGACGATACTCTTAACTTTTCAACCCTAACTTTACCTCTCTCTAATCGTGATTCTGCGTATGGTTTAATATTTTTTCTATTTATTTTTCGAAAATCAACCTAGATTGGACTCCATTCTAGATTATATGTGGTTTCGCCCCTAAATTGTGAAATGGAATACAAAACCAGATTAAGGGGTCGTCGTTTGGTATGGTTAAAAATTGAGGGGGAATGGGAATGAGAATGAAGCATTCCCATTGTTAGTGTTTGGTTGAACTAAATTAGGGAAGGAATGAGAATGTGATTACCCCTTCAATGGGAATCACCCATTCTCCTCCACTCCCTAGGGAATGAGTTCTCTATTCCCATAAAAATCAAGCTAAATCCTTATTAATGAGTCAAACTAATAAAAATTACATGTAATATTTATAATTCACTAATAGAACATATAAAATAATAAAATAATAATAATTAGAATATTTTAATATAATAAATAATTTACAATATTAATAAAAAATTTTCATTCCCTTTCCGTTGTTTATTGAACCAAACAACTTATCAATTTTTTCATTCTCTTTCTAATTCCTCCTCATTCCCATTCCGTTTTCGATTCCGATACCTGAGTGGTAACCAAACAGACCCTAAATGTTAAAACCAAAAACTTGATATAAATTCCAAATGAAGGTTAAATATCAATTCACAGTTGACTCTCTTTCAACATGAATAGTTCCTCAAATTAAGACTAAGATGAATATGCATATTGCAATAGAATTCATGTGAATGGGCTGGTTGTCTAATTCAAGGTCAAGAAACTCCTTATAAACTACAACTATAGTGCATTATATTTAATTATTGTCAACAAAAGAAACAACACCAATAAGTTTTGACTTAGTAGTGAAGTTTGTCTTCACTACTAGAAAGTCTAGATTATAAAATAAATTAACCAAAGATGTGACACAATATATATTTATATATAGTGCATGAAGTGTGAACGTGTGAATAAATGATAAAATTTTCTAGATCCTAGCTATATATCTATATATACACAGTTTAACATATAATTAAATATAAGAGATTAAGTGAATGCATACAAATTAAGTGATTTCAACAAATATATACGTAAGATTTATTATTTAGATAAGAGAAGAAAGATCTAGCTCTAACTTTATATATGGTCAACACATAAAATTTAATTATATATATGAAGATTAATTAAAGAACTAATTAATTAATTAATTTGTAGAAATTTAATTGGTAGGGAGGTGAAAGGCTGTGGGGGTTGAAGGAGGCAAAATGGAAATAGGTGGGGGATGGTGGCTATGGATTTGTAAAAAATGAGTTGTTAGTGGGTTGGATAAAATTATGAAGATGATGATCAGTCAAGAACTCAAGTGAAACCCGTGACCACTCCTGTTGGTGACAATAACATGGCCTTCTTTCCCTTTGTTTTTATTGTTCTCTCACATCTTTCTTTCACTTTTTTCTCTTTTTTTTTCCCCTTTTCTAAAATTTAAATAAATAATAAGTTTATTCAATCTTTGTGGTTGAAGGGCTGGCATGAAGTCCTTCTGATTCCACATAGCTGAGTGGGTGAATATGTAATGTAAATCAAAATTTTAGCTGCTAATAGTGCTAATAACCATTTTGGGTCCATCACCTTTGTTTCAGAATGCTCAATTTTGGCATTTTTTTCATCAGTTTGTACGACATAAAAAGAAGTAAGATTTTCAAACCACAGTATAACTTCTTTAAATTAATATGATCCATGATCCATAAAATAAAAAAACAATAAATAATAGAGGTTATTAATTTATAGAATATTCATTATAAAATATTTCACTTCTAATAAATTACAAAATATTTTCTTCTAAATATATACATGACAAGATATAAATAATTATAGAAAATAAGCAATATACATGGGTTTTATATAGGGAATGGTGATTCTATAAATTAATATTTACATGCAAGTATATAATATTTTATATTAAATAATAGATAGTAAAATTATTAAATTATATATATTTCATAGAGTCGGTGGATTATTTTTTCATTAAATAATAGATGTTATTAATTTGTAGAATATCCTACGCATATTTAGTCCTTGTACTTTAATTTTTTTCAGATTAAGTTTCCATTTTTTATTTATTCAGACTGAATCCCTGCACTTTTATTTTGGTTCAAATTGGTCCATTGTCCATTGTAATAACGTGTTCAAAATTCGTTGGATGCGTCATCGCAATCCTATTTGAAATGTATATTTATGTCTCTGTACTTTTTTTTTCAGATCAAATCCCTACACTTTTATTTGTTCACATTGAGACCATGCACATATATTTTTATTAACATTTAGTCCCTCTATAATTGAGTCATAATTAGTCTCAGCTCTCATCATTATTTTGGGCACTTGCCCAAGATGTCCAATAAAGAAATGAAATGAAAATGGATATCAAATAATATTTATGCTTATATGCTTACATCAAAAAAAAAAAATTTAATTTGTTAAATCATTTTCAAAAATAAAAATACTACTTTTCATTCAAAAAAAATACAAATACAACTTTTAGATATAACTCCGAAACAAACAACTACAGAGATCACTCTTTTAGTTAAAAGGCAATATAATACAAAAACAAATGAAAGACTTTTTTTTTTTAAATAGAGAAAACTGAAATATGTTCTTCTTCTTCTTCTTCTATCAGTAATAATAATAATTTCATACATGACATTTATATTCACACGTGTATTTTCTTTTCCTGACGTGTATTCTTTACATAGAGGGATTAAATGTTAACAAAAATAAATGTTGAACACACAATTATGAGAGAGATTAAATATTAACAAAAATAAATGTGCAGCGACTCGGTGTGAACAAATAAAAGTGCAGGGACATATTCTAAAAAAAATAAAAGTGTAGAGATTTAAGTGTGCATTTTGAGTTAAGGTCATTTAGGCTGACTTGAACGTATTTCAGAAGCCCATTCTTACTTATTCGCACGTGAGACTAATTTTAACATGCCCTGTTACAATTTACGAAGGAACGAAATGTGAATCAAAATAAAAATGCAAGGTCCTTTTTGAGTTGATTAGAGATTTCAAACCCTTAAATTCCAAAATCAATTTCAAATATCTTATATTCATTAAACTTTATTTACTGGAAAATTTATACTGTTGCTGTTTTCCTTTTGCTACATTAAAAAAAAAAATTTGAATCCAAAACTTATTCGATTATAAATATTTGTATTAAGAATGTTTATAAACAAAAAAAAAAAATTCCTATTTAGAATACAATACCCATCACATATTTAGATATTTCTATAATCCAGTAACTAGCTTTTGCTATCCAATAGTTTTCTATTCAACTACTTTTATTTTCCACCTCTTTTTGTTGTGTAAAAAGCCAAATCTTGTCTTGTTATAAAACTACGAACATCAAATGGATGGATCATCAGGAATCCAAGCAAAAGAAACTTATAGATTTATGTATATATATATATTGAATTATTATGTATATACTTTTTCTTTATCTTTCTCTGCCATTTGTGAATTAAAGAAATTAATTAGCCAGTAAGATCCTTGCGAGTGAGGTTATATGTCCATATAGGGAATTGTCACTTTTGTTAGTTTTGTCATTTTCTTTTGGGTTTCAGGTAGGTGGGAAAAAAGAAAAGATTAAAAAAAAAAAGAAAAAAAATCATTCAAGAAGCATCACCACTTGACTATTGCATTATGGAAGGCTAGAGCTACACATACTTACAATTAATAATTTATAATCAGATAGATGAGAGAATTTCGAATGACAATGACACTCGACTTTTCTTTCATCACATATTACTTCTTTTTTTCAAAAAAAAAAAAAAAAATCAATAGAAAAATGGGATAAATAATACTCGTAATAGTAACTACGAAGAGACTCGAGAGGTTATTCATTTATTTACCAAAATACTGATCTTTATAGAGATAGTATGCCTCTATCCGATTAAGAACATAGTTAATGTTCTTATGGTTGAAACTTGAAAATGCCCGTAAAAGTTGTAATGAACTTGGAAGTAGAGGTTTAAATCTCCCTCCCGATTTAATAAAAAAAGATAGTTAATTGTCACATTTCTTGACAAAATCGTTACTATATATATCTTGTTCCTATGCTGTGTATATGCTATTGTTGATTTTGAAAAGGAAAAAAAAA